>PVHP010033162.1:0-19845 GCA_004024765.1 Zapus hudsonius | reverse complement strand
AGAGCCGTGGTGGGGGAGATTATCCAGAGGCATGGCCAGGAGAACCTGGCTGAATACTAGGCTATCCATGGTCCCCTGTCACAAGGACTGATCCAGACGACCCATGGAGGAGGTTATCCAGTGGAGAGGGGAGGGGGGGGCAGTGGGGAATTGGGGATAACAACTCATTGTTTGCCCACTAAATGTTGTAACTCATTATGGACAATAAAAAAATTTAAAAAAAGAAAACAAATGACAATAAATGCAGGTGAGGATGTAGAAAAACGGGAATTCTTCTACACTGTTAGTGGGAATGTAAACTGGTATGGCCACTGTGGAAAGCAGTGTGGAGGTTCCTGAGACAGCTGAAAATAGACTTACCATATGACCCAGCTGTACCACTCCTTAGCATATATCCTAATGACTCTAGTCACTAACTTAAAGATACTTGCTCATCCATGTTTATTGTGGCTTTATTCACAATAGCGAGAAAATGGAACCAGCCTAGATGTCCCTCAACTGATGACTGGATAATGAAAATGTGGTTTGTTTATATAATGGAGTGTTATTCAGTGGTAAAGAAAAATGAAATTGTGAAATTTGCAGGGAAATGAATGGATATGGAAAGGATTATATTAAGTGAGGTAACTGAGGTTCAGAGAGCCGAATGCTGTATGTTCTCTCTCATGTGTGGACCTAGCTGCAAACATTTAGACAAACTTGTATGTGAGACGTAGTAAAAGCCAATAGTAGAGGCCAGAAAGCTAGACAGGGGATGTAAGTGAGGGAGGAGAGGGGAGACTTAAGGAGAGGGTATTGTATATAAGTAAATGAACAGATTATTAGGGTAGCAATGGCCTAAGGGGGGGTCAGGGAAAGGGATTGAGTATAGGAGGGTGGGAGGAGGGTTAGTCAAAATTTAGAATAAGCCATATGGAATACTTCTTTGGACAATGGCACACCCAGTAGCCATAGATTGTTACTAGAAAATTTTCATTGCCAGTGATGGAATACCTTCCAGTGAGTTGTTGGCCAGGGAGGTTCCTGAGGCTCCCAAAACATTACAGGCCATCGCCATGGCTCTTGGATGCCCACCAGAATAAGATGGTAAGACCCCCTTGCTGAAGACCACATGTGCTTGGCCTGCAGGTCACTGAGAAATCAACCTGGAGCTGAGCTGGAAACCTCCTCCCTGTTAACCAGCTGACAGAAAGCTGGAAAAAAGCTATGGCTGCCTGCAGCCTTATGGGAGAGAGAAGTCATCAACAGTGGTAAATAGCAGTGGACCTTGCAAGCCTGAAGACTGGGCAGCCAGGCCAAAAGTGCCAACTGGTGCAACAGTGACACATCTATTGTGAGGGGAATCAACTGCTCTCTGATTGGACTGGAGACCCGCTCCATGGGAGGGGATATATGCCTTGTCCTGAAGACCTAGTCAAAGCCTATGACAGGGGAGATCATGAACTCTAGGGGAGTAATGCCTGCTGTTGTCTGGCTAAATACATATATTATGCCTACCACACTGCCTTATAAGCATTTTTTTAAAAACCATACACATACAGTAATTCTACTCTCACTTTTGGCTAGAGAAGCTTCTCTTTTTCAGATGGTGGTGACCACTGGGATAATATAAAAGACACCATAGTGCTGAGAAGAAATGAGAGTGGGGTATTCAGCACTGGGACTTCTCTATCACACTTCCCAAGGCTCAGGATCTATTGCGGAAGAGGTGATGAAAAGATTGTCAGAGCCAAAGGAAGGACAGGACTACTTACAACGCAAATTTCCAGGCACAAAATGGCCTTGATATTCGTGATCTAGCAATACCTGATAATACGTACACAAAATGGGAAGAAAAAATGACAACAAAACAAAATAGAGACTGATTGAGGGGGGAAGAGATATGAGGGAGGGTGGGGAGAGAACCATAATGGCTTATTGTCTATAATTATGGAAGCTATCAATAAAATTTTTTTAAATAGGGAAAAGAGAAAAAAACATTAATACTGTGGAAGAAATGCCTTTAGCATAAAGTCATAATGAACTTTCAACAAAGTTGCCCTAAGAATCTTAATTTATTAAATCTTCAAAGAGGTCTCATTCAATACTAGATATAGGAATAAAGAAACACACAAACACAGAGAGGCATGTAGTCTGCTGATGGTATGGATACTCAAGCTTGGCCCTGGCTGTGGCCCTCCCTTGATACATGAAACCTACTGGTAGCTGGAGGTTCAAGGACTTGCTAGTCTTTACCATCATCTCCTGAGATGACATCTCTGAGCCTGGAGGATGGGATTCTACCCATGCAGTACTGCAGGTCTGAGAGCCCATGCTTCTGCCCCTGCATCAACCCTAAGAGTTCCGAGGGCTGTTAGTGTCTGTGCAACCCCAGAATGGCACCTGTAGGCTTTGACCTGTACGGGCAGTGCCAGAAGAGCTGAGTTTTACACCTCTGAACTTCTGGAAGAGGCAGTGGGATATTCCTAAATCCACAAAACCAAATGTACATCTGGATTACCAAGACCCAAAGGCCTGAAGCAACCCACTTCATCAGGACATGAGGTGTTCTCAGTACTTGGGAAGCTGAAACAGGAGTATCTCAAGTTCTGGGCTAGCCTGGGATACACAGCAAGTAACAATCTCAAAACAGAGCACAAAGCAGTGTAACACCAGAACAGCAGGCTCTTGCTCATCTGTGCCATGTCCCCTGGCCCTGTCCTATGGAGAACACATACACATCAGTGGCCACCAGTGGTCAGGGAGCAGTAGAGGCAGCCACCTGGTGGTAATTGCATTTCCTCCAAGATGGGCTTTTGAGTTGGGAGGCACTGATCTGGGAGACGGGATGGCCATATTTTATGCAAGTTCCTACCCCTGCCAATGCCCTGATCACACACACAAGTGACAGCTATTGCCTGTTGTCCCAGCCTCAGCTCAGTGTTCCCAGGCACAAATCTGTGCCTGCCAAGTCAGCACCAGCTAGTACTCAACCAGAGGATCATGGGGGACATATGTTGGAATACAGCCCCATGCACCTGGATACACTGCAGTGGTCCCGTGGGAAGCACAGGCAGGCATACATCTTCACTTGGCATATGGTTACCGTGATGGAGCATAGGAATCCAGCAAACCTCAAGGACATCAAGATTAATAGCCAACTGATGTTGAACAGAATCAGGAGTTTGAATCACCAGGTGCGGAGCCTATCCAGGGAATGTGTCCTGGGCCCTGTGATTGTTCATGCATATCTCAATGCTGTCATCAGAAATGCAAGCTTCCCATTGGCACCCGAATGCTATTGCCTCCAAGATCAGCAGTGACCTCCACTAGAATGAGGTGACGCATTCCACAAACTGGAAGAGATTCCAGTTCATCAGGCAAGATCTCATTGGATTTGGATTCATGGTCCTCATGGGTTTGGAATTGGCCCTATAGCTCCTGAAAATCAAATGTTATCTCACCAGGTGCCTCAGCCAGTAGTTCTAGCCAGGCCCATATGCTTGCCAGGAAGGTTGCTAGAAAGGAAGGTGCATTCTTTGGTCAGGCCACTAATTTCTGTCTGTTCACTCTGCCCCTGCAGCTCTTTCCTGCGTCTGCCCTTCATGGCCTTGTGCAGCCATTGTCTCCTAACTGGCTATCCTTGGAAAAGAATACAAGCTCTCCAAGGGCACTTTGGAGAACTTTCCTAGTTTTGCATGAACACATGTAAGGGTTGGTTTCTTTTATATGCCTAAGATCAGGACCTTTAGTTTGCAGGTGGTGGTGAATACTACTTCCAACCTATCCTCCATTCACCTTGTCTTTTTGCAAATCACTACAGTCATGGGACCAGCATTGTGGAAACTTGGGTGTCCAGATCTTACAAACATGCTGAAATCACCAGATACATGCTGCTTAAGCAGTCTGTGGTGGTTTGATTCATGTGTCCACCACAAACTTACATGTTCTGAATACCTGATCCCCAGTTGATGGCAATTTTGGAACTGGAACTTTGTTGGAGGTGTAATGTTGGGGTTATAGCCAGCTTCCCCTGCCAATGTTTGGCACACTCTCCTGTTGCTGTTGTCCACCTGATGTGGGCCAGGAGGTGATGTCCAGCCTTTGCTCATGCCGTCATTTTCCCTGTCATGATGGAGCTCGAGTCTGTAAGCCAAAATATAACCTTTCCTCTACAAGCTGCTTCTGGTTGGATATTTGTTGCAAGGAGAAAGCTAACCACAATAGTTAAATTAGTACCAAGGTGTGGGATTGTTGTTGTTGCTAGAGCCCTGATTCTATGGCCTGGCCTTTTGGAACTGATCGGCAGGAGGAATATGGAAGGACTTGAAACCTAGGCCTAAGATATACCTTACAGTACTTTAAGTATAGCTTGATGGACTATTCTGGTCAGAGTTGAAAGTCCTGAATGCAGAGTCAGGCATGATGGCATGCGCCTTTACTCCCAGCACTCGGGAGGCAGAGGTAGGAGGATCACAGGTCTAGAAGCAGTTTGTGTGTGAGGCTTGCTGCATTCTGCCTGCTTGTGTCCTGAGAATCTGTGCAGGGTTGCTTTGCATGGAAATGGACTGGGGGAGATAGCACAGAAAGAAATGAATTCTATGGGCCAAAACTGCTGCCCGTTCAGCTGCAGTTGAGAGATTACAACCATTGAGATTGGGCCAGGTGATCTGCATTGGGACAGCAGGATGAACCTTGGGTTGCAATAGAGACCAGTGAATGCCAGGACTATGGGATGACCATAAAGGAGAGCTGACCACTGTAGCAGAGCTGGAGGGATAGAATTGAAATCCCAGAGATCAGTTACTGGTTATCAAACTTGGGGTTAAAGTTTGATGTTTGCCATGTTTGTGTTAAATCTTACATAGGTTCAATCTGTTTTTGCCATGCCCAATGCTTTCTTTTGCAGTGTGAATGTTCTGTGCCATTATGGATTTGTTTTTGTGGTATTATGGCTCAGTTAATGATTTTTTTTTATTATGGGGGATGTTTGGATACCATTGGGATGAATTTTAAAAAAAACTGGGGATTTTAAAAGTTGAGCTGAATGCATTGTATTTTATATCATGTATGATTATTAGATTGTGAGGGCCAGGGGCAGACTATGATGGTGTAATCCAGGTGTCCCCACAAATGAAATGTTTCTGAATGCTCAATCCCCAGCTGATGGCAATTTGAGTATTGGAACTTTGTTGGAGCTGTGTTGCTGGAGGCAGGATTATGGGAAATATAGCCAGCTTCCCCTTGCCAGTGTTTGGCACACTCTCCTCTGGCTGTTGTCCACCTCTCTGCTCATGCCATTATTTTCCCTGTTATGATGGAGCTTCCCTTGAGTCGGTAACCCACGATAAGCCCTTTCCTTCCAAGCTGCTTTTTGTTGGGTTCTTTCTGTACAGCACCAAGAAAATTAACTACAACAGTGGTACACACCTGTAATCCCAGTATTCAAGAGATTGAGGCAAGAAGACTTAAATTCAAAGCCAGCCTTGGCCATATGGAAACTTCTAGGACAATGTGGGCTTCATATCAAGACCCTGTCCCAAAACACACACACACACAAAACAGGCTGAAGAGCAGTCGGTGGGCTGGGGAGATGGCTCAGTGGTTAAACATGCTTGGTTGCAAAGCTTGATGGTGTGGGTTCAATTACCCAGTACCCACATGAAGCCAGATGCACAAAGTGGTGCATGTGTCTGGAGTTTGTCTGCAGTGACAAGAGGCCCTGGTGTGCTCATACACACACACTCTGTCCCCGATATTGAGTAAATATTTTTTAGAAAGGAGTTTGGTGGGAGGACAAGGAGAGATGATAAGAACAGTAATGGGAGAGGATTGATTATATTTAAAATGCATAATGATTATCAATAATAAGAGTAGGCAATGGGTTATCCTAACATTTAGGGGTCCCTGGGTTGGATATCCAGCAGCACAAGAAAAATGAAGTTAAGAATAGTCAAGGCTAGAGAGATGGCTTAGCAGTTAAGGCATAAGCCTGCAAAGCAGAAGGATCCAAGTTCAATTCCCCAATACCCACATAAAGCCAGATGCACAAGGTGGTGTCTGGAATTCATTTGCAGTGGCTAGAGGCCCTGGCATGCCCATTTTCTCTCTCTCTTACTTTCTCACTCTCTCTCAAATAAATAAATATTTAAAAAAAGAATAGTCAATAATGTTTTTACTAAAAGAATACAATATCTGTTTAATTTTAATTGTTACCTTTTATTATTTTACAATATATTTCAAAAAATGCCATTATAGTTGCCTTGACTGCTTTACAAGACCTGGAATAAAAGAACACTTAGGACACATAAACATCAAGCTGAAATACCTACTTGTACTGAACCATTAATACCAAAGGGTTAGTCCTTTTAAATGAGCAGATGTGTGATAATGCAAAATAAAATAAAAACTTGTTAAAACATAAAGTAAACTTTGCTTTAATAGCTATAGAAAGGAGGTGATTTTGTTTTTCAACACATCTGGTTCTGGCAGCAAGTAGCATTATGCATTTAAAGCAGTATGTGCCCTGAAAACTTGTATTTTCTGTTTGTGCGTATCACTTGAATCAGAGACCAGACACATGAAAAAATAATTGTTCTCAATACCCTCAGTACTTTCTCTCCACAAAGTCAGAATGTTAATGAACAGAACTCAAAACTGTTATCGGTGATGGTGTTTTACAATTATTCTCCAGTAACACTGGATGCTTTATCATTTCTCTAAAAGAGAAGCAATGAAAATGCAAGAAAACCCTCCAGCATCCAACTTTCACTTCACATTCTCCAAATAGTAAAATAGCAGCTCTACATGGTGATGGAAAGGAGTTTCAGTTTCTTTGTATTGTTTTCATCATGTTAACATTAAAACAGATTTAGCCAGATTCCCAAAACAAAAATCTTACTTGCCAAATATTTTAGAACTTTTAGAAAGCATTACATACATGTAATCAGTTCTTATAAAAAGCACATATGTGTATTACATTTGCATATCTCACTATCATGAAATTCCTTTTATCTGGCTAGATATGAGAAACAAGATAAGTGACCAATGTTGAGTTAATTTCTTTATAAGCAATATTATGGGTCTAAAAATAAAAATTGGGAGCCAGGTATGGTGGGTAGTACATATCTTTAATCTCAGCACTTGGGAGGCAGAGTTAAGAGGATCACTGAGGCCAGTCTGGGACTACAGAGTGAGTTTCCAGGTCAACCTGGGCTAGAGTGAGACTCTACCTGGGGGGGGGGGGGAGAATTGTATATGACTGCAGCACTTTTAAAATAATCTCACAAAATGCAGTAAAAAATAACCCCTTACTGAACAGCTTCTGCCAGGCAATTCATGTTTTACATTAGACTCTACCAAAGTGGCACTATGGCATTAGAGGCATTGAATTTCCATTTTCTTTTTTCAAGTCTGTTAGATCTTTACTATAATTACCCTTTTCTAGCAGGACATAATGTGTAATCACACAGTAAGGCTGAGATAGCATTTCCAGTTGCTCACAGTATCATGGTGGATCTAACTCTCAAGAGCTGATCAAAACCAAAGTGAACAGTAGTCAATTAAAGCCACATTTGGTCACATTCAAACAGTTCCAAAAATACTCTGCTACATTTCTTTCTTAAGTGATTTTGTGTTAACCTTATTAAATTTATACCACGTAAGATTGTAATGGGTTTTTTAAGAGTTGTATTTTTAAGGGACTACTATATATTTCAGTTTGCAAAATGTCATTAAGTAATGTCCTTTCTATAAACATGGTTGGCAAAATTAAAAAGGCACAAAAGAGGGCAAACAAGACATGTTTTCAACCTTAGGTGAAGAGTACCAAAGCACATATCATGTATTCTTCCTGAAGAAAAGCTGACAGAGAATTCAGTAATTCATGCACAACTTGAGCTACAAAAAACTTCTCTTCAGAAAGATCCTGAGGCATGAGGCAAACATGAGTTTTCCTAATCACATGCTTCATGTAAATAAAATGAAAAGCTGCACATACATTTGGTTTTAACAGTGGACCCATGTTTTTAGAATTGTGAGGCCAATAAGCAAAGGAAAACAATACCAAAATACCTTCATAAACAAACTCCACCTGTAGCCTCTGTCCTGTTCACCACTCAGTGGGATAAATGTCCAATAAAATGTAAAATGCAGCATACGCAATCATGTAATCTAAAAACTTTTCATGATAACTTATTGCAAATTGCACTTGACAGTTCACCACAACAATGGAAAACTGGCCCCTTGTTGGTTGACATAGTCCTTGAGCCCCAAACTGAAGTTGAAGTCACCAATAAAATGATCTGGATAAAAAGTTTGCAGCTGTGCTCAGCCAGCTCGCTCCACCCTCTGGGTGTGAGCCAACCCGGGACACTGCTTTGTCCTGTTCCTTTGAGGGACTCTCATCCTCGGGCAGATAATCAGGCAGCTCTGTGTTCTCTTCTACTTCCACAGGAGTATCTTGGAATGGAACCAGCATCTGATACAGAGTGAAGAGTTATTACAAAATCAGCTTAATGTGAGGTATCTCATATATATATGCCATAAGTTAAAGGTCCAGTTTACTCCTCTTTCTAATAACATCTTTATTCTCGAGGACTTGGCGCCTTCTGATATTTTCTTCCTATATGATTCAAGGCCCCAAATCTGAGTGCTTTGTATACACAGAAAGAAAAACCCAAAAAGAACATAAGTGCTGATCTGCCAAGGTTCTAGGAGCAAATGAGTAATGCCTGTGAAGAAGACAGAAAAAAGCTGGGCTACTCTGACCCCTAGAGAGCCACAGAAGCTTCCATCAATGGAAACCCAAATGACTTCAAAGCATATAGATTCATTCTCCCCTACCACAAGCCTAGCAGAGAGAGGGCAATAGGTGAGACTTTTTACCATACTTGTCCAATGGATGCACTTTTATTTTCTGGATTGGTAAAGCTAGTTATGGTTAGAAAGAATGCAAAAACCAATGTAAGAAAACAATGTATCCTTTATTTTCACATAAAATCAACACTCCAAGGCTGGGGCATAGCTCAGAGGTATAAAGCATTTGCTTAGAATACAAGAGGCCCTAGGTTTAATTCCTAGTACTACAAGAGGAAAAAAAAAAAAAAGCAGAATTAAGATTTTAGTCAGAAGCCAGGTGTGGTGGAATCCCAGCACTAGGGAGGCAGAGGTGAGAGGATCACTGTGAGTTCGAGGCCACCCTGAGACTACATAATGAATTCCAGGTCAGTCTGGGCTAGAGTGAGACCCTACCTTGAAAACAAACAAACAATAAAATCAGTACTACACTGAGATAAAACTAGTTTTCTTTACAAGACCACCCTGAAATCCACAGGTGTCTCTATATTACTGATAACTGTTAACCAAGAAACATTTATTCTCTAGAAATACAACAATTTCCTAACCATGAAAAATCAAAGTCTGAAGGCTGAGCAGATGGCTCAGTGGTTAAAGGAGCTTTTTTGCAAAGTCAGCCAGCCCAGGCTCAATTCACCAGGTACCCACCGTACAGCTGGATGAGTGTCTTTTTGCAGCAGCAAGAAACTCTGTTATAACCATACACACAAACATGTAAACGAATGAATGAATGAATGAAAATTTAAAATAAAGTCTGACTTAGCTATAAAGAAATACAACATTTACCTCTTCCCCACTCTCACTTTTCACAACTTGCTGAGCTTTCATGACCTTGGTTGATGCTATTGCTGATGCCAAAGCCTGGATCAGAATAAAAAGGGAGAGTTTTGAACAATGATTTGCATGCTTATCCACAAGCATATTCAGTCACTGAAGATACTAACCTCTGCTTTCAAATCTGAACGGATTCGCACCACGCATCTTTGAACAGCCATTTGAAAAGTAAAACTAATAACACCTTTAATTTTTAACAAAGCCTCCTCACAAAGATTTCTCCGAGACTGAAAAAGTAAAAGCAAACAGTTATTAAAATATGTAAATAATAAAAGGAAACTCAGGACATACTGAACAGCTAGTTATGTGTCACTGCAGAGAGCATACTGACAGAAATCTAGAAAAGGGCATAGCTGACTAGATACCCAAGCTAAAGAGCATAGGCTATTGGTCTCAGCCTGAAAATCTACATACTACTTTACTAAATATTACAGGCAACTGTCACATAATGGTACATCCTTGGATAGCTAAACATACCAACATTAAAAAGCCACAGTACAAATATGAGGCATTGTCAGTTCCATTATAATCTTACAGGACCACAGTGGCTCATGTAATCCACTACTGACAGAAACATCAAACGTCGTTATGTAGTGTATGACTGTTTCAACATGAAGGGAAACATATGCACATACTTCAGTACAAACGAGGAGTACTTAGTTGATTAAATTTTACAGGATTAATAGATATTTCTGTTATAGTTTAAACTTAATATTACCATGTAGTTTATTTAAAATCTTTATTATGAATAAATATATACATTGTATGAGCAAATCTTGTGAATGTGTCCCTGTTTCCCTCCTCTCTGTCCCCTACCCACTGGGGTCCATCCTCGGTGCGCATAATGGATCTGTCCATAGGATAGGGGGTTATGAACTGCACCAGAGGTAGCCAGTTTTTCTTTCTTTTTTTTTTCCCCCTCTTGTGTGTTGTTGCTGAGGAGGGCAATGTTTCTGGATATTCTCCCCCAACATGGCCCTTACATTCTTTCTGCCCCCTCTTCCACTCAGTTCCCCAAGTCATACCATGTAGTTTTGAGTCTACGCTCATAATTGAGGACTGCGGATGTAGCTCAATTGGTAGAGTATGTGCTTAGCATGAATGAAGCCTGGAGTTCAATCCCTAGCATTAACTAAAGCTGGGTACAGTGACACACGCCTGTAATATCAGTACTTGGGAGGAGGAGGCAGAAGGATCAGGAGTTCACGGTCCTTGACTACACAGTAAATTTGAGGCCAGCCTGGGCTACATGAATCCTTGTCTCAATTTTTTAAAATCTTTTGAAAATAAACAGAGGACTTTTCAGAGTTAAAGAAAATGAGAAGTAAACACATTAATATTGAATTATTAAAACTGAATGGCAACCGGGTGTGGTGGCGCACACCTTTAATCCCAGCACTTGGGAGGCAGAGGTAGGAGGATTGCCGTGAGTTCAAGGCCACCCTGAGACTACATGGTGAATTCCAGGTCAGCCTGGACTAGAGCGAGACCCTAACTCGAAAAACCAAAAAAAAAAAAACTGAATGGAACAGTTGGATACACATAAAAACACTCAATGGAACACTCCAATCCAAACTATATATTTTCAGGTACACATGGAACATTCTCCAAGATAGACTACTATATATTAAGCAATGAAGCAAGACTCAATAATTTAAGAGAACTAGCCAGGCGTGGTGGCGCACGCCTTTAATCCCAGCACTCGGGAGGCAGAGGTAGAAGGATCACCATGAGTTCAAGGCCACCCTGAGACTACATAGTGAATTCCAGGTCAGCCTGGACTAGAGTGAGACCCTACCTCGAAAAACCAAAAAAAAAAAAAAAAAAAAGAGAGAGAACTGAAATCCCAAAGGATGTTATCAGATCATATGGGATGAATTAGAAATCAATAACAAAATGAAATTTAAGAAATCATGTGGAAATTCAATATTATACTCCTAAATAACTAATGAATCAAAAAAGAAAGAAATCATGAGAAATTAGAAATACTTCCAGATAAACAAAATGAAAACACAGCCTACTAAAACTTATGTGATGCAGAGAATGAATGTGACAGGGCCTCTTGCCTCTGCAAATGATAACTGAGAAAGTGACATTATTTTATTGTTTGTTGTTTTCAAGGCTGGGTCTCACTCTAGCCCTGGCAGACCTGGAACTCACTGTGTAGTCCCAGGTTGGCCTCGAACACAGGGTATTCCTCCTAACAGCCTCCTGAGTGATGGCACTAAAGACATGCGCAACCATACCCAGCTCAGAAGTGGTAATGGAGTCTATCTATGGCTCTAACTGTGGATGTGTCTATTTTTCATTGCATTTCTAGCAATTCAGACATTGTACTTCATGTATTTTTATGGGTATAAACATTTAAATTGAATACTAGCCAGGCATGGTGGAGCATGCCTTTAATCCCAGCACTCGGGATGAGGTAGGAGGATCTCTGTAAGCCTGAGGCCACCCTAAAACTACATTGTAATTCCAGGTCAGCCCGGGCTAGAGCAAGACCCTATCTAAAGAGAAAAAGAAAAAAAAAAAGTGGAAAATAAATTGAATATTATCATGTTCTCTGATTAACTGACATCAGTAGTACAAATGACCCTCTCTTTTATTAGTATAAAATATTGATACTGCAACTTTTGAAAAAGGAATGTTGCAAGAGACAAAAGTGATCTCTCTTTTCCATCTTATACACCACACATTTACAGAAGGCTTACCGTATCATCAAGACCATCTATGTGCAAAACCACCGTTTTGGCACGCTTGTTTGTAGTTCCAAGAAAAAACTGAGCTTTCCTTCGACGTGAATTCATTTCATTAAAACTATCACCATCTGCCATATTGGAGGACTGAAGAATGTCATAGACTTCAGAAGCCAGAAGTTTTGTTTCTCCTGGAGTTGTAGTCCTTAAAAAGACATATATATATATAGTCACTTCTACTGACTCCATAATTTTCTCTCTCAATTTTGACAAACCTTGTCTCCTTTATCCCGATGCCTTAAGTAAATTTAACTGTAATTTAACAGTGAGTAATCAATAGTGGGGCTAGGGATGTAGCTCAGTTGGTGGTGTTTGCTTAAAATGACAAAGCCCTGGGTTTGATTCCTAGCACATAAACCGAGCTGGGGGTATAGCTCAGTTGATAGTGCTTGTTGCCTAGCATGCACTGGGTTCTATCCCTAGTACCACATGAACCAGATATAACACACACCTACAATCCCAACACTTGAAAGGTCTGAGGCAGAGGAACAAAGGTTCAGAGACTGGCCTGGTAGTTAAAGGCACTTGCCTGCAAAGACTGCCAGCCCAGATTCAATTCCTAATACACACAGAGAGCAGATGCACAAAGTGCCGTGAAAACGGAGTTCATGTCACACTGATTCTCTCAAATAAATATATAACATTTTTATTTTATCTTATTTTATTATTTAGTTGCAAGGGGTGGGGGGGAAATGGGCACAACAGAGCCTCTTTCGTCTGCAAACTCCAGATGCATGTGCCACCTTGTGCATCTAACATTACATGAGTACTGGGGAACTAAACCCAGGCCATCAGGTTTTACAAGCAAGCACCATTAACCACTGAGGCATCTCTCTAGTCTAATATACAGTATATGTAAAAAAACAAGGTTCAAAGTCATTCTTGGGTACACAGTAAGTTTGAGGAATAGCCTGAGGACCTATCTCTGAAACCAAATCAATAATCAATAATGTAAGGAAAGCATTGTTGTAGTTACTTTCTCATTGCTGGGACAAGGCACCTGGTGACCAAAAGCAGCTGATGGGAGTAAAGGTTTTTTTTTATTGTTTTTTTTTATTTTATTTTGGCTTACAGTCTCGAGGTAAAGCTTCATGATGTCAGGGGAAAGACATGGCAGAGCAGGGGCTGGACATCACCTCTGCCACAGCAGGTAGAAAACAGTAGCAGGAGAGTGAGCCAGATTCTAGCAAGGTGGAGCTGGCTCCAACACCCGTAAGCCTGCTCCCAACAACACATTTCACCAACAAGTATCCACCTCCCAAACTGCTATCAGATGGAAACAAAGCACTCAAAATACATGAATGTATAGGGGACACCTAATTCAAACCACCACAAGCATCTAATATGTAATGGCTTTTTTTTTTTTTTTTTTTTGAGGCAGGCTGCCCTTGAACCTCCTCTGCTCCCACCTCCCAAGTACTGAGCACGAGCCACTATACTTAGCTAGTCTTTAAATCTTCTATTTTCATTTAAAATTCACAGTTCTGGGCCAGACATGATGGTTCATGCCTTTAATATCAGCACCTGAGAGGCTGAGGTAGGAGGACTACTGAGAATTCAAGGCGAGCCTGGAGTCTAGGCTAGAGTGAGACACTACTTAAGAGATAAAGAGACAGAGTCAGACAGACAGACAGCAAAGAAAAAAATTTCTTCAAATTCAAAATCCATCCTAGAGTGGTACAAAAGTACATTTAATGAAAACCATTAAATGATTAATTAAATAGGTGTGGTGGTATGTGACTTTAATCCCAACACTTGGAAAGCAGAGGTAGGAGGATCACTATGAATTCGAGGCAGCCTGGGCTAGAGTAACACCCTACCAAAAAAAAAAAAAAAGGATTATTGTATCACTTTTTGTAATACAGGAAATCATCCTCATTTTAGTGTATGTGGGTACATGTATGAGTGTGTTGTATGTGCACATGCGCGGTGCTAGGGTTTGAACCCAGGGTCTCTTACAAGTGCTCTACAACTAAACCATATATCAGACCTGTTTCCAATCTCAATGAAAAAACAAACTTAACTAAAAGGACAACTGTCCTGTTTTAGAAACAATGAAGTCAGATATTCAAACAGTTTTAAACATGAAATAAGGTAAATGTTTCAGCTTTTCTTGAATAATCTACTAAAAAATAAACTCCAATTATCAAGAAATGTCTGGGAAAAATTGCAGCAAAAGGAGCAATAACCACTATTTTATAATGGTATATATAAGACTAAAACAAAAGGTGTGATGGTTTGGATATGAAATATTGCCCATAAAGTCATGTATTGAATGCTTAGTCCTCAATTTAAGTACTGCTTAGAGGTTTGGCTTTTGGAAATAGACTAATGAGAGCTTTTATCTCATTTTGGATTAATCCACTGGATTCATAATTTGATGGCATTATTGGGAGGAGGGGAATCTAGAAGGTGGGGCTTGGTTGGGAAAAGTAGGCCACTGAAGGAGAGTCCTCAGTCTCTCAACACTTTCCTTCCTCCTTCCTCCCTCCTCCCGCTTTCCTCGCTACATGTGGGTTAGCAGCTTTGCTTTGCCATACCCTCCTAACCTTGGTGTTCTGCCTCATCATAGGCCCACAGTACAGAGAGAAAGCAAATGACTATGGACTTAAACCTCTAAAAGTGAATTAAAATTAAATATTGGGATTAGAGAGATGGCTCAGCAGTTGAGGCACTTGCCTGCAAAGCCTAACAATGCCAGTCCAATTCCCCAGTACCCACGTAAAGCCAGATACACAAAGTGGAACAAGCATTTGGAGTTTGTTTGCAGCGTCTAGAGGGCTAGAGTCCCTGGCATGGCCATTATGACTCTCTTTCTCTCTCTCTCTCTCTCTCTCTCTCTCTCTCTCTCTCTCAAATAAATACTTAAAAATAAATTAAACAAATAAATAAAATCTTTCCTCTTTCAAGGCGATTTTGCTCAGTATTTCATCATAGCAATGAAAAGCAATTCTTGGAATTTCCAAGATGAAATGAGAGCTTTTAAAGTAGAGATGCTGTATTTTATTAAAGCAATTTTTATTTATAACATAACTAATATTATACAATTATAAGTGCCTTAGAATGTACATTGTATGTCAGAAGTATTACTATTTAGATAATAAATATGTCTTAAACTGGATTAAATTTCTCCTAGGTTGATATTTTCAAAATTTTCCTCACAAAAGGACCAGGCCTAATATTACAATAAAAAAGGTTCTAAAGATAACAACTTTTTATTTATGGAATACCACGTTCATTCTGAGTGACAGAGAGCTTAAAATTCTCTTCACAATTAAAGAACTGACAGTAACAGTGACTGTGGTATTTTTTAAAATATTTTATTTATTCATTTTCAAGCAGAGAGATATAGAGCCCTAAAATATTTATTTATTTATTTATTTGTTTGTTTGTTTGAGAGGGGGGCAGACAGAGCGAATGGGTGTGCCAGGGCCTCCAGCCAATGCAAATAAACTCTAGACACATGCATCTTGTGCATCTGGTTAATATGGGCACTGGGGAATGGAACTCAGGTCCTTCTGTGTTGCAGGCAAACACCTTTAACCACTAAGCCATCTCTTCAGCTGACTGTGGTATTGAACCAACTGTCACTCTATGCCAACTTGACCTCAACACAAATAAAACCTGCTGTTGAGTATGTTATTTAAAAAATTCTAACAAAATTCTCCAGTATAGTATAATATGCTGACTAAAAGATAAAAACATCAAAAATTTTCCCTATTTTATAAAATATTCTTCTCTGCTTCCCAGGCAACAGGTAGCCTCCATTCCTCCTCTCTACTTCTGGTTTGTTTGTACAATGATCACTGTTGGATGTGAGGCTAGAATCAGTTAGCAAGGTAGTGTCCCTTCACATTTTTGTTGTTCCCGGGTATTTCTGAAATACGAGAACAGCCTTCCTTACTTAGTTGTAGAGCTCCATAGCAGAATAACTATGCGATCCTTCCAGAGATGCTGACTTGAAAGTCTGCTTCTATTCCCATCCCAATGAGCTAGCTGTCATGGAACAGTCACATTAAAGAAAACGATGGTCTATAATATAGATTTGTTGTACTGTGACTTACCAAGGCGATGGCATAATAAGTGCTAATTAATTCATAAACTAGTTAAATTACAAAAAGAATACATCAGCCACCTACACATGTGTCATGGTTTGATCCAGGTGTCCCCCACAAACAAATGAATGTGTTCTGATTGATAGATCCTCAGCTGATGGCAGTTTGGATTTTACAAACTCGATGGAGCTGTGTTGTTGCGGGCGGGCTTTTGGGGGATATAAGCCAGCTTCCCCTCGCCAGTATTTGGCACACCTTCCTGCTGCTGTTTCCACTGCTGTGGCGGAGGTGATGTCCACCCCACTGCTCATGCCATAGTTTTCCCTGCCAGGATGGAGTCTCCCCTCAAGTCTGTAAGCCAAATAAACCTCCACAAGCCGCTTTTGTTTGGGTTCTTTCTACACAGCAACTAGAAAGCTGACCGCAACAACATGGTAGCACATATAAAAATGCAAAATACTATGCAAAGAACAGGTGCTTAGAGTGTTACTTTAGTTATACAGGTGTAAGGGAAGGTATCAGACAAAAGTAGAGACAAAGGGCTGATGAGATGGTTCAGTAGTGGGTGGCTAGAAGCCCTGGTGCACCCTTTCTCTTTCTCAAATGATTTTTTTCTTTTGAAAAAGCAGAGTTAAAGAATTATATCAAAACAACCTAATTTCTTAAAAAAAAAAGAATATCAGGGCTGGAGAGATGGCTCAGCAATTAAGGAACTTGCCTGCAAAGCCTAATGGCCTGAGTTTGATTCCCTAGTACCCACATAAAGCCAGATGCATAAAGTGGCACATGCATCTGGAATTTGTTTGCAGTGACAAGAAGCCCTCGCACACCCATACACACTCTCAACTCACACTCTCTCTTGCAAATAATAAAAATATTTTTTAAAAAATTTTTGAAAGAAGAATACTACTTCCACAGTGAGCCCCACTACCTGCACCAAGGTGATGGAGACAGACACCGAGGATACTCAAAAAGACTGTAAGAGCCAGGTGGGAGGAATATCCAGAGATATTACCCCTCACCCACAATAACTGGTTGCTGCTGACACAAGTCAAAGCCTTCAAAAGCCCATGGAGCATTCCAGCAGTCCCACTGAGGAGGGCCCCCACTGAAATGGGAGCAGGGAGGAAGGAAACGGAGGTACCAACACATGACTTGTTCATACAAAGTTTCAATTTAAAAAAATATATTTTTTAAGAAAATAACATTTCAGTGGATTATGAATTATCAATCAGTTTATATCCATCTTTCTAATATATTAGGAGACACTATCTATGCAACTTACTTTTGTATAACGTTTTGCAAGCTTAACATCATGCCAAGTTCTCCTTTCATTTTTTCTCTGTTTGCACGACATTCTGCCAAGTATCGAAGCGCCTACAGCAGAAACAATGGGTTAATTTCTATGTCCAGACTGTTCAAAATTAAAACCACTATTAACTTACTGAAGGAGGAAGAAGACAAAAAAATAAAGTTTTAATTTTAACATCAACTGGTTTTCAAGCTCTTTAAATGTGATAATCAAAATCTCCTAAGTAGCCAGGCTTGGTGGTGCACACCTCTAATCCCAGCACTCAGGAAGTGGAGGTAGGAGGACCTCCATGAGTCTGAGGCCAGCATTAGACTACAGAGTGAATTCCAGGTAAGCCAGTGCTAGAGTGAGACCCTACCTTGAAAAAAAACAAACCAAACCAAACCAAACAAAAAATGTTCTAGGGGAGAAAGGAACTTCGGGCTGGAGTCACTGAATCTGTTCTTTGAGATGAAGGTTCCAACCTTATCTGCAACATCAAAACAATGTTGTTCTGGTTTTATTTTTACCACTTCATCTTGACAAGGACACAGGGATTATATTTCTTTTATTTTATTTATTTTTTATTTTTTTGGTTTTTCGAGGTAGGGTCTCGCTCTAGTCCAGGCTATATTTCTTTTATTAATACAACAGAGCAGTTCCAATAGCCATTTTTCCCCTAGATGCTTTTGACACACTGAAGCTGGATGTAGTGGTGCATGTCTTTAATTTCAGCACTTGGGAGGCAGAGAGAGGTAGGATTGCTATGAGTTCAAGGCCAGCCTGGGACTAAAGAGTGAATTCCAGGTCAGCCTGGGCTAGAATGAGACCCTACCTCAATAAATAAATAAATAGATAAATAAATCCATTTGAAGGCACAGGTAAGAGGATCAATTCAAGGCCAGCCTAGGACTACAGAGTTCCAGGTCAGCCTGGGCTAGATTAAGACCCCATCTTAAAAAATACCAAAAAATAAAATAAACAATTTGCTGAGTGGGGGGGGGGAGTAAAACATACAGTAAACTTTTATGGAATAAAATGATTCTATTTTTACTATAATTCACTTTATAAATGTCCTTCATTTTTTAAATATTTAGTTCTTTATTTGGAGAGAGACAGAGACAGAGAGACAGACAGGAGAGAATGGGCAAGCCAGGGCCTTTCTCTGCAAAGGCACTCTGCAGATGTATGTGCCACTTTGTGCATCTCACCTGATGTGAGAACTGGGGATCTGAACCCAGGCAGATCCCAGGCTTTGCAGGCAAGTGCCTTTAGCCACTAAGCCTCTTTACATGCTTTCCACCCTACCTTCCACAGTGTTCCTTGAGCCTGCAGGGGGTGATGTACATGTCCCAGTTAGGGCTGACCTCAACATTCACCTATTCTTGGAACTGTGGTGCATTTCAGGCTCTCCACCCACTGCAAAAAGCAGGTTCTCTAAGTTGGAGTAGCTCAGTGTACAAGGATGAAGAACTGAGTTTGCACCCCCAAACCCACGTAAAGCCAGATGCAGTAGTGCAAGTGTCTCTAACTCCAGCAAATGTGCCACACATATGCAGTGAAGAACAAAGAGATTTTCTCAAAGAAGATGGAAGTTGGGCTGGAGAGATGCCTGCAAAAAAAGCCTAATGACCCAGATTCAATTCCCCAGTACTCAAGTAGAGCCAGATACACAAAATGGTTCACGCATCTAGCAGCTGGAGGCACCGGTCTACCCATTCTCTTTCCCTACCTTTCCCCACCTCACCCCCCAACTTGCAAATAAATATTTTAAAAAAGGGGGAAGGAGGGAGGGAGGGAGGGAGAAAGAGAGAGGGGGGGGCCAGATGCACACCTTTAATCCCAGCACTTGAGAGGCAGAGGTAGGAGGATAGCCATGAATTCAAAACCACCCTGAGACTACAGAGTGAATTCCAGGTCAGCCAGGGCTAAAGCAAGACACTACCTCAAAAAAATGGGGGGGGGGGCGAGCCTGGAGAGATAGCTTAGCAGTTAAGGCTACTACCTGCAAAGCAGAAGGACCCAAGTTCGAATCCCCAGTACTTACATAAAGTCAAATGCACAAAGTGGTGCA
>PVHP010033161.1:0-14486 GCA_004024765.1 Zapus hudsonius | reverse complement strand
GGTCCTGCTGCAGCTGCACCGGCCAGTCTTGCGCAAGATTGAGGAGGTGCGAGCCATCCTGAGGACCCTGCTGGAGGCTTGGCAGACCCCGTCTCCCAGAGATGGTCCGGCTCAGGGCTACATGGAAGCTCTGCTTCAGCAGGGCCAGGTGTGGACAGGACGAGTGCTCCAACGGAGGCCTGTGGGACTTGCATGTTCCCAGCTCACGGGGGAGGTTTGGGGAGGGACCCACACAAGCCTGCACCGTTTCCCACCTGCTGAGGGCCTCTGGGAGCCTCATTCTCCTTCTTGGGAAGAGGAGGTGCTCACTGTACCTGGCTCGGTGCTGAGGATGGGTGGACACTCAGCATATGTGGGTTCCCTTCTCCCTCAACTTGACTTTGACCCACCCAGTCCTGACTGCCTTCCCTGCAGGGGGATGACCACGATGGCCTGTTTGGCGAGGCTAATGTCTTAGCCTGCACCCTGGACATCCTCATGGCTGGCACAGAGACCACAGCGGCCACACTGCAGTGGGCTGCGCTCCTTATGGCCAAGCACCCAGGAATCCAGGGTGAGTCTCGATGGGCCCGGAAAGGACCTCCAGGGGCAGGGATGGCGCCCTCACCAACATGGTGCCGCTCTCTGGCATAGATCATGTACAAGAGGAACTGGACTGTGTACTGGGTCCCGGGCGCCCACCCCGGCCAGAGGACCAACGTGCCCTGCCCTACACCAATGCCGTCCTGCACGAGGTCCAGCGGTACATCACTCTCCTGCCCCATGTTCCCCGCTGCACAGCGGTTGACACCCGGTTGGGTGGCTACCTTCTTCCCAAGGTGGGGCCCCACTCACTTCTTCCCTATCGCTGAGGGTGGGCAGGGGTCTCTGACACTGAGATGGATCAGTTTTGGAGCTGGTGCCTGATGGCCTGTGTCTCCTCATTGGCAGCTGAGAAGAGGGGTCAGGCCCCTCGTGCCCAGGGAGTCAGAGCCTGAAATCAGGTACCTCCTTGCATGCTGAGGTCCTTTCTTGTGCCCCAGGTCTATTCTGGTATCCAGGAGTCCCTCTGTGTGCTCAAGGGTCTCTCTCCCTGGATCCAATGGCTCCCTGGGTCCCAGTGTTCTGTGAGACAGGCACGCAGGTGGGAGGCAGGAACTCCCCTGAGATGGCCCTCTGCCCTTCCCCCTGCCCTGGAGGAGCCTGCTCAGCATGGGCCCCCCATCTCCTCTGCAGGGCACACCTGTCATTCCCCTGCTGACCTCAGTGCTCTTGGACAAGACACAGTGGGAGACACCGGGCCAATTCAACCCAGGCCACTTTCTGGATGCAGAGGGGCGGTTCCTGAAGCGGGCAGCGTTCCTACCTTTCTCTGCAGGTACCTGGCTGGCTGGCCTCCAACCCTCAGAGGGGCGCCTCACCCAGCCTCTGCTTGGCCTTCTGGAGCAACAGGCCTGGGGGCTCACCTGGTGCCTCGATTTCCCCACAGGACGCCGAGTCTGTGTTGGGGAGAGCCTGGCCAAGACAGAGCTCTTCCTGCTGTTTGCTGGCCTCTTCCAGCGGTACCGCCTGCTGCCCCCGCCTGGCATCAGCCCCGCAAGCCTAGACACGCAGCCAGCGCTGGCCTTCACCATGCGGCCACAGGCCCAGAACCTGTGTGCGGTGCCCAGACCCTAGGGTACTTAGACCTGGGCAAACTTGCTCAGTGGGGCAAGCAGTGTCCCTGAGGATAAGTGGCAGTGGGTGGCACCCCCACCCATCTCTGGACCATCAGAGCCCATCTCTACACAAGACAGCACGCACCATGGGGCCAGGCTGTCCACTCTCTTGTCCAGCGAGGACTGGAAGTCAGGCCCTCGATTAGGCACCATGGGGCAGGGATGCCCCTACCCAGTACCTCTTTGGAGTTCCTCCACCCAGATGGTATGAACACCTCTTCCATGCTCTCCCCCAGGGCCCAGAGTACAAGACTTGGCCTTAACTTCTCAGCTGTTATTTCCCACCCCAGACCGACTCCCTGCAAACCATGGGAGTCCCCATGCCCTGATGCCCGGTCTGCACCCCGTCCCACAGCCCCCAGCACATCTTCCCACCTTTCCAGGGGTCAGTGTTTCCCAGGCCGGTGGCCCCTGCAGATGCCACTCCACTTTGGAGCCTCTAGGGGCCATGCCAGCAGGTGTTCTGGCCCATCACTGGGCGCTGCCCTTGGTACCTTAGACAGGTATGTTCCTCCAGGGACTCAGCCAGAGACCTGAGGCCATCTGGTCTGCCTCGATGTGCCAGCAAGCTCCTGGGTGGAGACACCGGGAGTCCTTGGGACCAGGGTGTCCACAGAAGTGCAGAAGCTACTGGGGAAAGGGACCCTTGGCCCCAGGAAGGTCCTTCACTGACCTCCCTAGGGATGGCAGGTGGGGGAACAGAGAGGCATGACCAAGTCCATGCCTGTTCTGAGAGGTGACTGCTGCTGTCTCTCCTCCTTCCCTTTGGAGGCCTGGCAGAGTGCACAACTGAGGTACCCCACCTGGTCTCTCTGATTCCCGAGACTTCCTGGAAGTGGGGTATCTCCAGCAGGGTCTCTGCAGGACGTATTTTCACCTATACATGGTTCAGTATCTGAATTCAGACCTGACCAGGCCTTGTGTTCCACCTGCAAGCCTCCTCCTGACAGCCCTCTGTGTTCAGGCTATGGTCCTGGGAGCTGGGCTGGAGTTGGGGACAGCGTAGGTGGTTGTAATAAGTGGAAAGGGGTCCTGTTCTAAGAATGGCAGTGCCGGGCTGTTGAGAGAAAGCAGCCTCTTGACCAGGCATTGTCACCCAAGAGCTTTCTCAGCAGCCCCCCATCTTGTAATCTGTCCGTCTCTGCCTCTGGGCACACAGAGGAGCCAGCTGCAGGTGGGCGAGGCTGAGCTAGGTACTGGCTGGAATCTGGGTGATGCACGGGGTGCCTTCCATGGCAAGACTAGGCCCATTGGTGGGGGAAACGTGGGCTCCACCCTCCCGGGGCTTGCAGGGTGGCTCAGGCCTTCCTGAAGGTGGGTGACAGCTGTGCCCCAGACCCTCCGCCAGCCCCGTGAGTGCTGGTGACTGTGCAGGCCGGCCCCAGTGGGGGACACTGATGACGTTAGCATCACAAGGTCGTGGCCCTTCCTGGAGAAGGTAGAGGACTGGCATCCGGGAAAGCAGGACGGGCGCCAACACGGTGCCCAGCAGCTACGTGGATGGCCTCAAGGTCACCACGAGTTGGGGAGCAGGCGGATACAGGCGTGAGGAGCTTGGTCCGAGAGCTTGCCTGGGCTCTTATTTGGGAGGAGCTGGGCAGTGGTGGCTGCCACACGGGCATGAGGGTGGAGCGCAACTGGGGATGGACACCCTCCTCTCCCAGACCCAGCTGCAGCCACTGAACCCCGGGGTGGGCAGAGACGTCTAGACACCTTGTTTCAAGCTAGGTCCCACCCTCTCTCTGCCTGTGCAGGGGACTGGTGGCCCCCCACTCTGACTCCCTTGGCTCACCATAAGCTGGCCGAATTCCTGTCTGTGGAAGCTCAGGTCTGTTCCTCCCTCTCTATGGGGGATCCACCTGCCCAGAAGACCTAAGTCTGCAACGTTTGCCCGGCATACCTGAAACCATCCCCTCGATGACCAGGGGTCCAGTCACCTCCTACGCCCTGGGAAAGTGGGGCCCGGGAACGGGGAAGTGGGTGGTTTTGCTTTTCTGAATTCTAAAAGCCTTGAGTCCAGCCATGCTGGACACTGGGTGACTATCTGCTGTCACTGGCCATGGCTGTTGCCCTCGGTAGAAGTGCTGCCCAGATCTTTGGGGAAACAGGGTATGAGGCCTTTCAAAATTGGTATAGTCCCCTGGTTTGCAGCACCAAGATGGGACGAGGGTGTATCTTAGTTACTATTTGGTCTGAGGCTTTCCCCCATGTCGTGTGAGGAGAGTGCAAGAGGTAATGAGGTCTCGGGGACAGATGAGGAGGCTGAGGCTGGGGTCAGGCCAGAGGCAGAGGGTGGGTTCTGCCAGGAGGGTTTTGGGGACAGGACCACAGTCAGCACCAGAATGGAACCCCATGACATCAGCTGCTGGGCATCTGCAAGAAGGAAAAGAACTGGGAAAGAATGGACACCGTCTCCACATGGGGCACCAGCATGACAAGCCTGGGTAACGCAGCGAGGAAGCACTGTGGGGTGGGGACACGGGTCCCACGAGAAGCAGCTCAGAAGTGGCCTTGCAGCTGGGCTAGGCCTATCCTGGGTGCCTGGATGGGATCTGTACCCCAGAAAGCTCTTGGTCCAAACACTCTTTCCTTTCGAGGCAGGGTCTCCCTCTAGCCCAGGCTGACCTGGAATTCACTATGTAGCCCCAGGCTGGCCTCAAACTCAAACTTCTGCCTCCCAAGTGCTGGGATTAAAGGTGTGTCACTATGCTTGGTTTAAGCACTTTTTTAAAAAAAAAATCCTTGCTACGTAGCCCAGGCTATCCTGGCACTCACAATCCTCCTGTGTTGGTTGGCTCCCTGGTGCTGGGACTACAGGCATGGACCACCTCTGGGCTATGCAGTGCTGGGGATCAAACCCAGGGCTTTGTGCACGGCAGACAAGCCTTCCACCTGAGCTACATCCCCAGATCCCAGTTATTTTATTTTGGTTTTTGTCCATGTAGGGTCTCACTCTAGCCCAGGCTGACCTGGAACACACTGTAACCCCAGGCTGGCCTCGAACTCCTGGTGACCCCTCCATCTCTGCCTCCTGGGACTAAAGGTGTGCGTCACCATGCCCGGCCTGACTCTGGTTTTGAGATAATCTCACTCTGGCTCAGGTTGGCCAGGAACTCATGCCATCCTCCTGTCTCAGCCTCCAAAGTCTTGGGGTTATAGATGTGGACCACCATGCCTGG
This sequence comes from Zapus hudsonius, assembly GCA_004024765.1. NCBI lineage: Eukaryota > Metazoa > Chordata > Mammalia > Rodentia > Dipodidae > Zapus > Zapus hudsonius. The sequence goes on along the minus strand of PVHP010033161.1, from coordinate 9,610 downwards.
CTGGGTTTTTGAGGTAAGGTCTTGCTATTTTGCCCCAGCTGACCTCTCTGTATATGATGTGTGGATTGTGACAGACACACACTTGCGTGGTCACCTTGTCCAGGAGGCCAGCACCCAGTTTCTGGACCCTCGTAAATGATGCCGCATGTCCTGGGTCTGGCTTGTTCCATGAGATGCATCCACACTGCTGCGGACATCGGGGGCCCTTTCCTCCACCCTGCCGAGCTGCATCACGCTGCCATCTGCTGATGGGCATCTATCTGGTGGCTTCCACAGGTGGGGGGTTGTGGTTCTTTTTGAAAAATATTTTTATTTATTTGCAAGCAGAGATAAATAGAATGGATGCACCAGGGCCTCCAACCACTGCAAACAAATTCCAGATGTATGCGCCACTTTGAGCATCTGGCTTTACATGGGTACTGGGGAACCGAACCCCAGCCCTCTTTCCAGCACGGGTAGTGGTTCTTGTGAGGTTCCCAGTCCCAAGCCCAAGTTGTCTCACCAGCACTCAGCCCACACGAGGCTCCAGCGGGTCTATACTGGCTGCCCCTGGGCCTCTCAGAGAGCACACCGCCTCTGGCACCAAGGGGACTCCAGGGAGCCGCCTGGCTCCATCTCTGCCGCATCCTGTAGTGAAGACTGGTCACCAAGTCACCTGGAGCAGGAACCCTTGCAAAGGAAAAGCCTCTCTCGGCCAGTGTCAAGGGAAGGTCTCTCCCAGGTCCACCAGTGCCTTTTTCACGCTGGGTGCCACCAAACCCAGGCCCTGGCAGCACCAACCCTGACCTTTGTCCTGGGTGGGGATCAATGTCAACCAGCTCCCAGGGCTTCCTGAAGACGTCCCAAGGCTTCAGAATGCTCGAGCCGTCACCACCCCCAATGGCAGCTTCTCTCCAGGGCTGGTGCACCCATTCTCTCATTCTCTCTGCATGTCTCATCTGTAGCTCTGCACTGCAGACCTGGGTGATGTGTCTTGCCTGGAAGTTTCTCCATGCTCCCACTGGGCATAAGTGCTGCCACCAGCGGGCAGGGGGCAGCCACAGACAAGGAGGACCGAGGCTGAAACCTCAAGGCCCAAGGGGTCACAGCATCCTCAGCAAGTGAGAGCGGCCGGCCGGCAGCTCTGCTTCCTTCCGGTGCTGGGGCAGTTTTCTTTTTGGCGTGTATGTGTGCTGTCTGGGTGTTCATGCTTACATGTGGAGGCCAGAGTCAACACAGGCGTCTTCCTGAGCACGCTCTCCACTGTCACTTATTGCATTGTGTGCACGCATACATATGCACCGGGTTCTCGTCACAGCACATGGTGCATGTACTACCTCACACCCAGCTTTACATGGTGTCCTGGTTTGATCCAGGCGCCCCCCACAAACAAATGAATGTGTTCTGTGATCAATCCTCAGCTGATGGCAGTTTGGGAATTAGAGCCTTGCTAGATCTGTGTTGTCGGGGGCGGGATGGGGTTCTAAGCCAGCATCCCCTTGCCAGTGTTTGGCACACCTTCCTGCCGCTGTTTGCAGTGCTGTGGCAGAGGTGATGTCCAGCCCTCTGCTCATGCCATCGTTTTCCCTGCCAGGATGGAGCCTCCCCTCGAGTCCGTAAGCCAAATAAACCCATTCCTCCACAAGCCGCTTTTGCTTGGGTTCTTCCTGCGCAGCAACTAGAAAGCTGACTGCAACACATGGGTGCTGGGGAATCAAACCCAGGCCACCCGGGTTTGTAAGCAACTGCCTTTACCCCTGAGCCATCCCCCAGCCCCACGACTGTAATTCTTGAGACAGGGCTGCTCACTGATCCAGCTGCACTAGGCAGCCAGCAAACCTAGGGATTTGCCCGTGTCCACCTCTCCGGCACTGGGACTACAGGTGTGCCGACACAGCTTTTACCTGGGTGCTTCCCAGAAACCACTTTTCCCACCAAAGGTGGGGGGTGTCACATCCACCTGCAGTTCCTCTCCCAAGTGGGTGGTCTCAGCTCCCCACCTTTTTGTTTTTTTCAAGGTAAGGTCTTGCTCTAGCTCAGGCTGACCTGGAATTCACTATGTAGTCTCGGGCTGGCCTCAAACTCATGGCGATCCTCCTGCCTCTGCCTCCTGAGTGCTGGGATTAAAGGTGTGTGCCACCATGCGTGACTTTTTAAAAAAATATTTTTATTTGTTTATCTGCAAGCAGAGAGAGCTACAGATGAGACATGCAGAGAGAATGAGAGAATGGGTGCACCAGGGCCTCCAGCTGCTGCAACCAAACTCCAGATGCATGTGACATTTTGCGCATCTGGCTCACGTGGGTGCTGGGGAACTGAACTTGGGTCTTCATGTTCTTCAGGCAAGTACCTTAACCACTGAGCCATCTCTCCAGCCCCCTGGCTTATTTTATTTTTAAAAAATAATTTTATTTGGGAGCAGAGAGACAGAGAAAGGGGGAGAGGGAGAGAGAACGAAAAATGAGTATGGGCATGCCAGGGCCTCTTGCCTCTGCAAATAAATTCCAGATGCATGGATTTACATGGGTCTTGGGAATCAAACCCAGGCAAGCAATCACCTTTAACTGCTGAGCCAGATCCCCAACTCTCCACCTTATTTGTTTTTTTTTTTTTTTTTTTTTTGCTATCTTTGTTATTGCTAATTAGATACAATGTGTGAGCAAATCTTAGGATGGTACCCCCATTTCCACCTTACTTTTTGAGGCAGGGTCTCTCATTGGCCTAGGACTCACCAAACAGGCTGGACTAGTTTGCCAGAAGCCCCAAGGATCCCTCGTCTCTGTCTCCCGGTGCTAAATTACAGGTGTGAGCTGCCACGACCAGCTTTTACGTGGTGCTGGGGATCTGAGCTCAGGTCCTCAGGCTTGCATGGCAGACACTTGACCCACTGAGCCGTCTCCCAGCACCAAGTTTCTTGCTGTCACAGAATTATAATGATCTGGGCTGAAGAGATGGCTTAGCAGTTAAGGCGTTTGCCTGCAATGCAGAAGGACCAGAGTTCGATTCCCCAGTGCCCATATAAAGCCAGATGCACAAGAGGGCGCAGGTGTCTGGAGATCACTTGCAGTGGCTGGAGGCCCTCTCTGCCCCCATAAATAAAATATATTTTTTAAAAAAAGAATTATAATGGTCTCACGGAAAGCAAAGACTGTATTTCCCAACGCCACTCCTCAGCGTTCCTCGGCATGTATTAAATTGGCATTTCTTTGGGTTGGATTGTGTGAGACAAACAAGCACATCCATCGATCATACAAATTTGTTCTTGGTTTTAATAAATGGTAAAATTATATGTATTCAAAATATTTGAAAATAAATTTCTTTGAGATCAGTAACTGTTTGCTATGTATACCCACACCTCTTCTGTGGACCTATACACCCAGGGCCGAGTAAACATCTCATGAGTAAAAGCGAACAAGGGAACAGAAAGCTCAAGCCCTGTGTTGGAGGCTGAAGGTCTGCTGGGGGATCTCCAGCGAGCCACCCATGTTCCTCTAAGGAACCCCGATCAACACACTGGCTCACCAACTGGACTTGAATGGAACCCTCTGGTCTGTTGGGGCCCTGGCTATGTACACAGGATAAACAGACATTTCTTTGCCTCTCTCCAGGGACACACACGTGATAGGTGTGTGTGTGTGTGAGAGAGAGATGTGTGCTCTGCTAGGTACTCAGGCCCAGAAGATACCCTTACTCAATCTGTTTCCAACAAGCATGCCGATGTAGTGAGGAAAGGAAGCGAGCTCGCTGAGGACTCACGCTGTCCCTATGAGCAGGCGAGAGTGTGCCACACGGCAGGGGCCTCAGTCAGCTCGGGCTTCTCTGGCTTTCATTGGAAATGCAGCTGCGTGGGCCCGGGATCTGCTGTCACTATCAGGAGGAAGAGGGAGGGCCCGTTCTGGGTCCCGGAGTCCCCACTCAGTCTGCACGCTGTGAAGGACACCTGCCCGCGGGCTAGGAGAGCAGCTGCAGCACCTGACGGAGCCGCTGCGTCTTCCCCAGCAGCACGGCGTCAGCCGGGTTGTCGGCCTCGTCCAACTCCTGCATCAGAGTCTCGGCCTTCTGCACCGTCAGCTCACGGGCACTGCCCTTCAGCCCCTCCAGGTACGCCAGCAGGGTGGGGAAGCACTCATCGGGAACCTGGGAGAGGAGGAGTGTCAGGGGACAGACAGGGAGACCAGGACTCTGGAAACCCTGCGTTGCGGGTAGGCAGGCAGCAAGGTGCCCGTGTCCGCAGGCGGCTTGAGATGCCCTGTGCCTGCTGGGGCGGCCAGCTCGCGTCCTCAAGCCAGAGATCCTGGGCACAGCTGTCTACAAGGGGATTCTAGGAGAGAATGCTGCTGCTCTGATAAAGATAGGGGTGGGGACGCTCCCAAGACCCTCCCGTACCTCAGCCATTTCTTTCCCAAGTCTCAGACACTAGTGGGTGGTCAAGAGGTTGGCATCCAGTGTGCCCTCCTGAAATGCCACCAAGTCAATAACAAGTAGTAGGTTTCGAAGAGCTGGGGGAAGGAACAGGCAAAGAGGTACAGTGATAGCATTTTGCGGGCTGGAGACAAGGAGAGTGGCTGAAGCCCCTTAAAAGGCAGCTGGGAGTCTGGGGCGATGGCTCAGTGGTTAAAGGCACTTGCTTGAAAAGCCTGCCAGCCTGGGTCCAATTTCCCAGGCACCCACGGAAAGCCAGCCAGGCATTCATTTGCAGCAGAAAGAGATGCTGGTGTGCCCCTACATGCATGTGAGTTCATGGACACACACACACACACACACTCACAGGAGTAGGCAGCTGGGAGGCATCGTGTGGGCATCTTCCTTCCAGACCTGCCCAAGCCAAAGTGGTCATGGTGGTGTGTGTGGTCTACACTTAAGCATGGGAGCAGAACACATGGGTGGGACAGAGCAGCCCGGAACAAGGCCTCAGCCACTTGCTTCTGGCGGAGTGCCAAGACAACTGAGGGACGGAAAGAAGTCTTTCCCCAGTGCTGGGCACCCAGACGCTCCCAGGCGGCAGCTGGAGGCTGGGCCTTCTCATAGCACATCTAGAAACAACTCAAAATGCTCCCATGTCTTAACCAGCCATGCGGGGACCCCGTGACCTGGTAGGCACAGACCTTGTCCTTGTCATACATGTTCAGTAAGAGCCATGTCTGCCTCGTCTTCTGGAATCTCCAGCTCTCCAGCTTCCGGGCCCACCTGAGAAGCAAGACAGACAGCTCAGGGACAGAGAATGACCTGGGAGTTCTGTGGGCACCGAGTGTCCTTTTACAGGCGGTGGCGTCCCAGGGCCTCTGGGGTGGGATCTGCCAAGGGCAGCGTGGTGGCAGAGTCTGGCTCCAGCAGGTGAGCCACCTCAGCACACTCACCATGGCCTCAGACCACCTGGGACGCCTATTTCCGTGCCATGATAGAAAGACCAGACAGCTTCCAGCCATCTTCATCTAGCTCTGCACTGTCATTGTTTTACCACCTCAGGGTGCATTCTACACTTCCTGAGTTCATGAATCTTTCTGAGACAGTCTCATGTAGCCCAGGCTGGCCCTGGACTCCTCCTCTTCCTAACCCAGCTTCCCAAGTGCAATGGCGGAACCCACCAGCCCTTTCTTCACTGGGCCCGTGGAGGCTGAGCCAGGGCAAGTGGGCTTAGCTGTGCCCCAGGGGGAGTGGGTCTCACTGCCTTTCCTGCCTGTGGAGCAGGGCTGCCCTGATCCAGATACAAGCTGCCCACTCCATGTGGAGGTTCTTGCCACCTGTGTGGACACTGCCCAGCCTGGAAGAGCGGCTCCTTCTAGGGACACACCTTGCCCCCTGTTTTGGGAGCACTTGCAGAGTTGGGCCCACAGTAGCCACAGATCACCTCCATCCGTGAAGAAGAGGCATGCCTGCCAGAGCTGTATGGATACAGGCTTGTCAGGGGAGGGCTTCACTAACACCTGTTGAAGGTGGCCGGACTTGAGCCCAGCCCTGGTCCTGTTCCGAGCCCCATAAGAGCCCGACAGCTCTCACCCTTGGAGGTAGTCCAGGGCCAGCATGGCGGCTGAGGGCTTGGCTGGTGGGGTCTGGACCTTGGCCGTCTGAGCGGCAGTAATGCCCGCCTCCCGCAGCCGCTTCTTCTCTTCTTTCTTCCGCTCTTTCTTCAGCTTTCTTTCCAGGACTCTCCTCTCCTCCGGGGACAGCTCGGGCCCAGCCTCACGCTCCTTGCTGGCTGCCACTATCTGAAAGTCAAGGACAGGGCTGTCAGGGTAGGGCGAGGCTGCAGTCCCAGGTCAGTGCACTGCCAGAGGACCCCCCCCCCCCCATGGGCCACAGGAAGCTCCCCCAGGACTGGTCTGGTCCCTGTACTTCAGCTAAGACCACAGCGCACAGCCAGTGCCTGCAGAGGATGCTGGACCTGGCAGGTGTGAATGGCCTCAGTGCTGACCCTGAGTTGCCTGCTGGAGACCCCAGAGAACAACAGCTGGGAAAGGGGCTCCCAGCCGGCCAGCGGACAGCAGCCTGTGCGGTTACCGCCTGGCCACCAGAGGGCAGCGGTCCCGCACACCGGCCTCTGCTCCTTTCTGGCGGGTTAGGCTGCTGGCTAAGCTGGGGTTCCTGGGGGCTCTGCTACAAGAGGTTGGGCCGTCGCCTCCTGAAGTGGTGCTTTGGGTGGACACCGCCCCAAGGAAGCCCAGGCGGCCCTCCTCCACTCGCCAAGAGCCAGGAGAGGGGGTCAGCGGTGCCAGCTGCTGTCCACCCACTTTGTCTTTCCTTGAAACAGACCAAGCGAAGTGCCCTCAGGAAGTTCAGTGCCCCCAGGACAAAACAAACAGGGGCTCCTGCTTCCCCAGACCAAGCCCTTCGCTGCCAGTCCACCTGCAGGACTTCTTCAGAACCCCCAGGAACAGTGGGCACTAGGGTTCTTGTGCCGCAGGCAGGAGTTGGAGGGGGAGCCAGGCCTCACTGGCCACCAACCCCTACAGCTGTGTGCCTACTGCCTAGGCCCAGAAGCTGAGAAGGACCCTTTCAGTGAGACCCCGCCCCCATGGCCACGTGGGTGGCACAACCCCCAGGCCAAGGTGTGGAGCAAGAGAGGTGGTGGGTTGGGGACAGGGTGGAAAATGCCTGCCTTCCCAGGGCTTCCTGTGGTCAGCAGCCCAGCTCCTCCTTCCTGGGTGACCAGCTCAGGCCCACGCCAAACCAGAAAGCTACAGTCTGTCTGTCTCTCAGCACTAGGGGCTGGACTGGGGCCTCACACATGAGGCCGCTGCTCTCCTGCCAAAGAGACAAGTGGCTTGCTGCTGAGCTGTAATCCCCAGTCCTCTTTCCACTTCTTTTGAGGTAGGCTGGCCTTGAACTCCTCCCACCCTGAGGTAGGGTCTCACTCTAGCCCAGGCTGACCTAGAGTTCACTCTGTAGTCCCAAGCTGGCCTCAGCTCAGTGATCTTCCTACCTCTGCTGAGAGTAAAGGTTTGCACCTCCACACCGCCTGGATGGCCTTGAACCTTTGATCCTCCTATTTGTCTTCCCGGTTAGCTAGGATTCCAGATCCAAACTGTTTGTTTTTCGAGGTAGGTTCTCACTCTAGCCAGGCTGACCTGGAATTCACCCTGCACAGCACCCCAAGGCCAGGGCAGCTCTGGACTGAGGCCATGTGGGAAGGGTGGCATGCCCTTCTACGGGGAGCCACAGGGAGGCCCTGGCTGTTCCTTCATGAAACCACACCCCAACACTGTCCCTTCCCCTGTTGTTCCACATCTGAGAAAACAGAAATACCAAAGTCAAAATTACACTGATTTATTGATTTGCAAGCAGAAAGAGAGACAAGCACAGAGAACGGGCATGCCAGGGTCTCCTGCCACTCCGTGCATCTGGCTTCACTGGGGAATTGAACCCAGGTCATTAAGACGTTGCCCTGGAACGCACTTCGTAGCTCCAGGCTGGCCTTGAACTCATGGTAATTCTCCTCAGTCTCCAGGAGTGCTGGGATTAAAGGCATGCACCACCACACCTGGCCCAACTGCATTTTTTTTTTGTTTGTTTTTTGAGGTAGGGTCTCTAGTCCAGGCTGACCTGGAATTCACTATGTAGTCTCAGGGTGGCCTTGAACTCACAGCAGGCAATCCTCCTAACTCTGCCTCCCAAGTGCTGGGATTAAAGGCGTGCCTTACCACGCCCGGCCCAACTGCTTTTTAAATGAAGGGTTGTCAGGAGCCCCAGCCAAAACCTGACTGCTGTGAACACTGGGTCTGAGGGGGCCATTCAGGGCTGGATGCGCCAGCGGATCCAGCCTCAAGAATCCCATGGCCTCAGGCCCCTCTCTCTGGGGTCAACAGAGGTTCTCTCTTGGAGGCAGAGAAAGGACCCTGTGCTATTCTCAGAGCTCCAAGGCCAAGTGGAGCTGAAGGATGGAGCCGGCAGCCAGGCCTGCCCATACTCAGCCCTCTGGAGCAAGTATGCAGGGGACAGTGTAACTGGGCACTCTCCCCACAGGGAGGGGCTGCTGTGCTAGGCCCCCAGCCAGGTAGCACCCAGGGTCCCTGAGTGTCCACTGCCTGAGCGAAGCATGCTTGGAATCAGGGAGGTGTGGGGAATGCTCCTGCTCTGCGCCCACGAACTGGGTAGGTCACAGGACAGACTGGTCTCTTGGGTGAGATCTGCACGGAAACCCCAGGGATTGCAGGGCTGGGACAGTGGCAGGTGATGGTCCTAACCCTGCCCAGCAGAGTGGCGGGGCGCTCCTGGGGACCGTGTTCAGGGATCAAGAGTGACTGGGAGGCCATTCTCCCTTCTGTCACCTGGGTGCTGTCGGGGTGACATTCACCATCTCCAAAGGTAAAGCAAGAGCTGTGGGAAGAACCATCTACCAGCCCCAAGGTGTTCCCTAAAGCAGGACCAGCTCAGGCTGAAGCAAAGTGCTCTCCTGGGAGCTTGGGGGAGCTAAGTCCTTCCAGTGCTTCCTCATAGCAAAACCTGGAATCAACCAACAAACCTAGAGGGTAGCTGGAAAAGATAGCTACCAACCACAACCCACCGGGCAGTGCCAGGGTGAGCACATGCAGGTGTGTAAGGATGAACACAGCAGAGGGCACAGGGCTCTGAGGACAGAGGAGCTGCGAGGACTGGCACACAGCTGGTGGCCAGAGCCAAAGGACGAGGCCTTACTCTTGTCACTCACCTGTGGTCCCCTGGTGGCCCCAGGCACAGTCCACACCCTACTGGCACCTGCTCATCGGCCACCAAGAATGCGGTACCTGGATGTCCTCCTAGGAGCTAGTGGTGAGCCACTGCCTCCCACCTACTCTGACCCAGTCCAAGTTCAGGGTCCTACAGATGTGTGCAACTTTTAGAGCTCGTTACAGTTCACAGACCTCATTAGACTTGTTACCACTACTAGTAATACTCACAGCAGCAAATTTCCCTGAAAATAGTGAAGAACAAGGAAGGAGTGTATATTTTAAATTACCTTTTATTTTGAGAGCATTATAAGCACAGGTGATGTGTGTGGGAGGCCATGTAGGGACATGAGTGTTGGGCCACAGGTGTCCAACGATGACACACACAGCAGATGCAGCTGAGGCCATTACAGGACATGACAAACACACCCTAAACTCCCTTAAAGGGTAACCCTCCCACCCTCCATCCCTCAATGCTCGCTAAGTCA
>PVHP010033160.1:0-19843 GCA_004024765.1 Zapus hudsonius | reverse complement strand
AAAAATATATTTTATTTATTTATGAGAGAGAGAGAGAGAGAGAGAGAGAGAGAGAGAGAGAGAGAGAGAGAGAATAGGCACAGCACAAACTCCAGACACATACGCCCTCTTGTGCATCTGGCTTTATATGGGCACTGGGGAATCGAACTCTGGTCCTTCGGCATTGCAGATAAATGCCTTAACTGCTAAGCCATCTCTTCAGCCCTGGTATTATTTTTTCTTCAGGTTCAACATAACTTATGGAATCAGTGATTTCTTTTAAGAAAGCTGTATCAGTCTGTGAAAAACATATTCAAGACATTATCTCCTTTTTTTAAGCTTAATTGATACATCAAATTTAAAATCTAAATGCTCTCTTTAAAACTATTTTATTTGTGTGTGAGAGAGAGAAAGAGAGAGAATGGGTACACCAGGGCCTCCTACCACAGCAAAAAAAAAACTCCACTCATGTGCCATATTGTGTATCTGGCTTTACATGAACACTGGGTAATTGAACCCTGGCGAACAGGCTTTGCAAGCAAGTACCTTTAACCACTGAACCATCTCCCCAGCCCCATAAAAATTTAAAAGCTCTTTGAAACTGGTGATAAGCCAGTTATGGTGATGTACACCTATAATTCCAGCACTCAGGAAGCTGAGGAAGGAGGAACTTGAATTGAAAGCCAGCCTGGGCTATATAGTAAATATTTTTTCCAAATAAAAATTAAAAAAAATATTCCGGGCGTGGTGGCACAGGCCTTTAATCCCAGCACTGGGGAGGCAGAGGTAGGAGGATTGCCGTGAGTTCAAGGCCACCCTGAGACTACATAGTGAATTCCAGGTCAGTATGGACTAGAACGAGACCCTATCTCAAAAAACCAAAAATAAATAAATAAATAAATAAATAAATAAATAAATAAATAGGGCTGGCTAGATGGATCAGCAATTAAAGTGTTTGCCTGCAAAATCTAACAACCCATGTTTGATTCCCCAGTACCCACGTGAAGCCAGATGCACAAAGTGGCACATGTATCTGGAGTTCCTTTGTAGCAGCTGGAAGCCCTGGCATGCCTATTTTCTCTGTCTGTCTCTCTTCTTTCTATCTCTCTCTGCTTGCAAATAAATAAATAAATAAATAAATAAATAAATTTTTTGTTGGGTGTGGTGGTGCACACCTTTAATCTCAGCACTTGGGAGGCAGAGGTAGGAAGATCGCTGTGAGTTCGAGGCCAGCTTGAGACTGTATAGTGAATTCCAGGTCAGCCTGGGCTAGAGTGAGACCCTACCTTGAAATACCAAATATATATATCATATATGCCACATATACCATATATAGGTAATATATATATAGACCATATATATATCCCATAAAACAGTTAACCAACAAGACAATTGATAAAATGATATTTTTAAAGAATATTGGGGCTGAGAGAAATAGGAGGTGCTAGGAGTATTAATCCCCCAGGAAATTTTCGGAAGTAGTCTCACTGCTTTATGTTCTGAGCGTTCTGTTCTCCAGTGTGATTCCCACAGTTTTGTCCATTAAACTATCAGAGTATAGGATCAGGGGACTGCACACTCATTGTTTCTGATTCTTGTTGGTCTTTTGTGGGGTGCTAGAGAATTAAACCCAAGGCAACCCTCTTGGGAGCACCACCACTGTGCCGCACCCCAGCCCCATCTCTCTTGATTCATTAAGTGCTTTTAGGGATTAGAAAATATTTATTTATTTATTTATTTATTTATTTGGAAAAAACAGACAAACACCAGGGCTGCAAATGAACTCCATGTAGCATTTTGGGCATCTGGCTCTTTATGTGGGTACTGGGGAATTGAGTCTGGGCAGGCAAGCTTTGCAAGCAAGTGACTTTAACCACTGAGCAATCTCCATGGCGTGCTTTTAGAGATTTTTTTTTATTTATTTGTTTTTTTTTGGTTTTTCAAGGTAGGGTCTTGCTGTAGTCCAGGCTGACTTGGAATTCACTATGTAGTCTCAGGGTGGCCTTGAACTCACTGTGATCCTCCCACTTCTGCCTCCCAAGTGCACCACCACGCCTGGCTTTAGAGACTTTTGTAAACAAATAGGCATTTTACATATTTCTACACTTAGACACAGTAAGAAAATTATGTATGGCTAAAATTGGCATTATATTAAACCTCAGAAATTTGTTGTTAGGACTATCAGAAATGGCCTCATCAGCATTTTTCTAATTTTAAGCAAAAGAAAAATAAATCAAAGGTTCACAACCATTGACTATTCCATGTATATTCATAGAAAATAACTACAAATTTCCCAAGAGGCTAATAAATAATTTTTGTTTGTTTTTTTAATATTTTATTATTATACAGAGAAAGAATGTGAAATGAAAATAGGCAGGCCAGGGCCTCCAGCCACTGTAAACGAACTCCAGATGCATGTGCTATTTTGTGCATCTGGCTTTATGTGGGTACTGGGGAATTGAACCTGGGTGTTTAGGTTTTGCGACAAGAGCCTCAAACCACTAAGCCATCTCTCCAGGCCCCTGTTTTGTTGCTGTTGCTTGTTTTTTGCTTTGCTTTGCTGGGAATCAAACCCAGGGCCTTGCATATACTAAACAGGGACTCCAGCACTGGGTTCTAACAAGCAGTTGTAAAAACAAAGGATTTAACTCTTCATTTCTTAAGTAAATCATGACAGTGGCCCTCTGGATGCTTCCTTCAGAAGTACTGGACAATGTGCTAAATACATTAATCTTCTAGCATAAAATACGGCCAGAATTAGATATTATTAACCTACCTTGCATTTACAATTATAATTTCCCGGACTTAAGGTAATAAACTGAAATGAATATTAAGCCTTTCGAATTAATTGAGATTGGAGTTCCAGTCCTTCATGACTCTCAAAAGGAAATTTTTCATATAAATCACCCGGCAACGTCTTACCCGGCATGATTTTTCAAAAATAGAGATTATTTTCAAGATTCTTAGTTCCTATATTTGACTAGGTTTATTGGTAGGCGGTTGGCTTTCATATCTTGCTCTGTGTGCACGTGTGCATGTGTGAGTGTGGGTGTGCGTAAATTGGCTATCTTTGCTCAAAACAAGTATTTGTAGACTCTAATGCAAACAGAATTCACTTCCTGTCTGTCCACTTAGCCTTTTGGTGAAAACCTTTCAACAATGAGCAACTGTAGTAAAGTGGAATCCTATATTAATTTGAAAAAGGAGATAGGGTTTCATTTTTAAAAAATATTTTATTTATTCATTTCAAGCAGAGAGAGAGAGAGAGAAAGAGAGAGAGAGAGAGAGAGAGTGCACCAGGGCCACCATCTTGTGGGTCTGGCATATGTGGGTCCTGGGGTATTGAACCCAGGGCCTTAGGCACTGGAGGCAAGTGCCTTACCCGCTGAGCCATCTCTCCAGCCCTCATTTTAAATATTCAAAAGCACATTTTATTAGAACGAAAATGACAAGCACCTTGATGCTGTCCACTTATGAATCTCGGAAAAATCAGGCAGGCAGATGAGGTAAACTCAGCAAAACCCAATTAACATAATTACACCCTGATTTCCTCCTCAGGCCTCTTGGGAATTAGTGATCTCTCTCTCTCTCTCTCTCTCTCTCTCTCTCTCTCTCTCTCTCTCTCTCTCTCTCTCTCCACACCCAAACCCCTTACCCCTCACCCCTCATCCCTCACCCAGACCAGTAAGCTTGATCACAAGTCCTCAGCCCTGTGGACATCAGCATTTGTTTTTGTTTATTTGTTTGTTTGTTTTTCCAGGTAGGGTCTCACTTTAAGAACTCACTTTTAGTCCCAGGCTATCCTCGAACTCACAGAGATCCTCCTACCTCTGCCTCTGAGTGCTGGATTAGAGGCATGCTCCACCACACCAGCATTTGACCACAGGTCTGCTCAAAGCTGGTGACACTTCGTTTCATAGAGCCTAGGCCCCTGGAGACGATTCTAGGTGGTCAGATATGAGGAGTGAATCCTTTTTGGGAGAGGGGGGCAGCAAACTTTGAGGAATTGGAGTGCCTGATTCTGAAATGCATATGGGAAATAGGGAAAACTAAACTATTTAGAAAAAAAATAACAATACAGGCATTTAAAACCCTTTAAAATACTGGAAATTTACATATGGAAACTGTTTATAAATTTATAAATGACACACTATATTATATTATACATCTATTGTATGACAGCTGATGCTTTTGGAGGATGCCTGGAGAGAACTATTTGTTCTAGGAATAGCACAATGGGCCATTCCGGTTGATGCTAACACTCTACTGGCTGTATCTGGTAAGAATTGCACAATTTAATGACTTTGTTGTAGAAATTACCATAAAAATGCATTACTGAAAAAAGAACAACATGTAAAGAATAACAAATTTCTGCTGAACAATAGAGTATACCTGTCATTTATAAATTTATATTTAAATGCAAATAATGTTGTTTTGTTTTATTCATGACTGCTTGCATTGTTATTTAAATGCAAATTACTGTGTTTGTTATCATCCAAGAGAAGATTTTATATTAACTTTCATACAATATAGCCAGTTTACATGGAATCAGATATCTTCACGTGACAATTGAATAGATATTGATATGCATGATTTTGTCAAAAATCAATCTTCAATCATGAAAATGCCTTCATGTTAGAGCATTTATCCCATATTTTTATTCCAGGCATGAATAATGATAACACAGAATCCCAGAAACTGAACAGAATCATATCTGAAATCCAGGCTTTACAACAGGTGGTGGCTCGGTTTCGACAGCTCTGGTTAGACGCGAGTGAATTTGCGTGTCTGAAATGCCTTGTCACTTTCAAAGCTAGTAAGTAGACCCCCGTCTACTTCCTGCTCCAGTGTGTCACCTCATCTATTCGGCCACCCCAAAGTTCAGACCTGTGGGTGGGGGGGATGTTTTTAAGAAAGCTGTTCCACTGAGACAGTCCCCTGATCTTCCAGAGCTGTGGGGGACCTGCAGGCTCTCCCTGGGGCACCCACTGCAGAGCTGTGTGTTCCTAGGCGCTTCCTTCCGGTGCTGACCCTCATGGTTTCTTGGTCTTCCTCATTTCTAGTTCCTACACACAGTGGTTCTGAGCTGAGAAGTTTCCGGAATGCTGCAGCCATTGCATCTCCAATATGAGGCTCAGCTGACTCTCAACAGCTACATCCATACCAGGTGACGTTTGTTGGCCTTGAACTTGGACTTAAGAAAATGGCCTCCATTGTAAATGTTTCAGCAGGCAGCATAAAGCCAGTTCAAACACTGTAGCTAACCAGTGAATTCCCTTATGATCCATGTCCTAACCTACCTCTGGGGCTTGGAGAGAGGTGCAGATTGAATCACGTGATCAGAGTGGAAGCATTGTCAGACAGGGCAGATGTGCCAGCACAACAAAGTGCTCAACCAAGACAGCTGCACACCTTTGTGTGACTGGGCATGAGGAGGGTAAAAAATGAAGTCTGAGGGGGTCTGCAGAGATGGCTCAATGGTTAAGGCACTTGCCTGCAAAGCCTAATGATCCGGCTCTATTACCCAGTACCCACATAGAGCCAGATGCACAAAGTGGTGCAAGCATCTGGGGTTTGTTATCAGTGGCTGGAGGCCCTGGCACACCCATTCATTATTTCTCTCTCTGCTTGCAAATAAAAAAAATAAAAATAAAAACAAATGAAGTCTGAGGCAAGATGCTCAACCAAGAGAACTGCACTCCTCTGTGTGACCGGGTATGGGGAGGGTCAAAAATGAAGTCTGAGGCATTAGGTTGATATATTAGGACATCCTTGAAAGAAGGCAAGTGCCTTTTGCTTCAACCCCAGTACAAGGACCAGAAGGCTTTCTAGAAAGGCCATCTTTACCTCTGTCAGAACTGTCACTTGGCTTTGGTGATGGGTGTCTGCTGAGTTATCTTGAGTGCTAGCACCCATCAGGTTGCTTCTGGCCAAGCAGGGTCCTCAGGCAGAGGCTGTCCTTGGCTTTTACTAGAAACTAAGAATACTAGAAATGCTCTCCAGGCCCAGCACTGGGCAAACTCAGCAAGAGACATGGGCTTTCAGATTAAAAACAAGAACCAAAACCTTTCTAGCTTTCTCAGGAGTGTGGTAGATCTGAGGTTAAAACAGAATTGAGAGGGATTCTGGGAAGTCTGCTCTCATATCAGCATTGACCATACTTCAGGGGAGATAATAACTACTCATATGGGTAGACGCCTCTCATGCCTTTCTTAACCCAGGGGGTCACAGAAATCCACTCAAGTTGCTGAAATCTCCTTATTTCTACCACAAATCCCCTTGGACTGCAGAGTGTCTAAAACTGTTCCAGGTTTATGGAAAGGCTTTGAAGTTGTGTTCAGTGTTATCGCCTGCATGTATGTTTTTTTTTTTTTTAAGGAAAGTTGCATGGTTTGAAATATAAAACCACTGCCTCCCAAGTGCTGGAATGAAAGGCGTGTGCCACCACACCCGACTGAAACCTCTACTTCTTTATGATAATGGATGAAGTAGGGGTACATATTCTACAAAATAACTTTGGGCACTCAGACAGACATACACATTGTTATGGTTTTTGGAGAATTCTCTTCTCCACAAATAGTGAGCAGCTCTTGCTGACCGACTAACCAGCCCTTTCCATCACTACGCAATAAGAGGTAGTAGGTAGCAGATGAGTAGATAACCTGGTCACAGGAAAGGAGAGTTAGTTGTCAGGCTGGGGCGCAGCTCAGTGGCTTACTTACCTGTCATGTACATGGCCCTGGGTTTAATCCTAGCATGCATGCGTGCACACACATGTAAGTTAATTGTCTGTGTGTCTCTAGATTGCAACATGCAGTCACTTTGAAAGACATTATTTCTCCAGTTGTTTCTTCTCATCCTGGGGATAATTAGCTCATAGGTGACTGCAATGAGGCCATCCTGTCCCTGACTCTCTAAAGACCACACTCCTCTACCTAACCCCAGGAAGGGAGGCAGAAACACAAGACACATTATTACTTTCTAGGAAACCTGGATGAGACATTTGGCGAGGAAAGCAAGGGGTAGAATTTAGGGATTGATTGATTGATTGATTTTGAGACAGCATTTCATTCTGGAGCCCAGGCTGGCCTGGAAATCACTTTGTAGCCCAGGCTAGCCTCAAGCATATGGCAGTTCTCCTCTCCAGTGCTGAGATTGCAGGAGTAAGCACCACACCCAGTTTTTTGTCTTTAATGTTGATAAACATTTTTAGTCCAAATTATTAAGCATGGTCTGACAGATGGCCTTCTGAGTGTTTTTATGAGGGGTCATGAAACTTGATGGTCAAATGAGGTGGTCAGGGCAAATGATCAGCTTTGTGTCTGGTTGAATAGGGGACTCCTCTTGGCCCAGAGTTAAGGGGCCAGAAAGTTGCTCTGGTGGAGTCTGTGGGGAGAGCTCTCAGGCAGTTAAACACAGCTATAAAACTCCTTTGAAGGAAGGAATTTGATGTCTCTGTTTCCAGGAGCTCCATTTAAGGTGGGCTGTTATAGTGGTGGGAGCCCACCTTATCAAGACTACAGATAGATTCCTGACTCTAAGCTGTTGGCTGGAGAAGTGTGGGGGCTGCAGGGGCATCCGGGCTCCTATATATCAACCAGGGCTGCAGAGGGGAGGCATCCAGGCATCTATCATCTATCTATCTATCTATCTATCTATCTATCTATCTATCTATCTATCTATCTATCTATCTATCTATCTATCTATCTATCTAATCTATCTATCTATCTATCTATCTATCTATCTATCTATCTATCTATCTATCTATCTATCTATCTATCTATCTAATCTATCTATCTATCTATCTATCTATCTATCTATCTATCTATCTATCTATCTATCTATCTATCTATCTATCTATCTATCTATCTATCTACCGGGGCTACAGAGGGGAGGCATCCAGGCATCTATCTATCTACCGGGGCTGCAGAGGGGAGGCATCCAGGCATCTATCTATCTATTGGGGATGCAGAGGGGAGGCATCCAGACATCTATCTACCAGAGCTGCAGAGGGAGACATCCAGGCATCTATCTATCTACTAGGACTGCAGAGCAGAGGCATCCAGGCATCTAAAGACAGTAGGAAACGGAACTTGCACAGCTGAGGATGGAAGTATGTTGTACATCAAGTGAGGAAATTGTTAAGCAATTTCTCACATCTCTAATTATATGCCAATTTCATTGACATGAAAGTTGGGTGGCAGTGCCACCCAACAGAACTTAGTCTTTAATAAGGATGGAATTATTCCTGAGAGTGACAAAGTATAATGCCTGAATAATAATTTGGAGAATTGCTTAGAATAAGAAGCTATTTTATTTGAGAGAAATTGCCCCATGTAAGTGTTGAGAATTTACAAAACGTGGATTTCATCGCCAGTTTCATTCTTGATGCTAAGGTCATTTCCTACAGTGGCAACATTTGGTTCATTATTGGGCTTAAAATTAGCATCATGTGTCTCAAAACTGTGTTTCCCCCCCCAAAAAAAAATGCACTGTCTTTGTCAATGTAGAGAGAGAAAGTCACCATGAGGTTCGGGCTGTGTCGGTGTGTCTTCTGCCAGCAGGGGTCTAGCTGAGGAGTGGCATGGGGTGCCCATCCTGGATTGTAGGAGTGTGACTATACTATGTGATTCAAGAGACTCAAATCAGAAAATGATACCAGAAGTGACGTGTGTTCACGTGTATGATGTTCATCCCCTGTTGTGTTGAGTTCTGACACTACTTTCATGGCTTCTCCCATTGTAGATACCCCACTCAGCCTTGCCGCTTTGGAAAGCTCCTGCTGCTCTTGCCTGCCCTACGCTCCATCAGCCCGTCCACCATAGAAGAAGTGTTTTTCAAAAAACCATTGGCAACGTGTCAATCACAAGACTGCTTTCAGATATGTACAAATCCAGTGACATCTAAGCTCTCCAAGTACCCAGCTTTTCAAGATGGCATAGACAGTATCAGATGTACTTCTAGCCACGGGGATGAACCTCAACTAACCCGTCAGGAAGCAGAAGCCTGGGATGGGCTATAGAACCTTCAGGAAAGCATGCAGAGGACACAAATGGTGCCCACAGCAATGACCTGCTGATCCACTGGCATTGGGCAGCCAAAAAGGAGGGATGGCCCAACAGGACCACTGGACAGAAAAAAGTCACTGCTGCTGTGCCCTGGAAGGGGCACAATGGGGGTCATGGCAGGGGAGTCATTCTGCCTGCGACCTGCAGCTATCAAAAGCCGAAGGACAAGTCGTGGTTTTTTTCTCTTAGCACATAAGTTGGTTGACCAACTATAGCTTTGTGTATAACATCGTACTGCGGCCTTCCAAACTATGTTATGTTGCAACATTTATTTTAAATATAATGGTTAGGTTTTAAATAAAAAAATATTACCAAATGTTTCCCTTCTATTGTAATACATCATTAAGTGACCTTCAGAAGCAAGTAAGTGAAAAGTAGCCTATGCTGTGTGATTTTCTTTTATTCTCTCTTCTCTTCCTCCTTCCCTCTTTTCTATTCTCTTTTTCCCCCTTCTCCTTTTTTACTTATTTATTTTTTTTTAGTACCATAGGCCAGGCAACCTTGTGAAAGGAATTTGTGGACAAACATGAGATTCTCACCAGGACTTCAGGCTGACATCTCAAAAACAGAAGAGCTTTACTGAAAGAACCCGGTGAAGGGAGGGTGAGTTGAAACAGCAAAGCCAAATAAAGTGATGAGTGAATGAGTGAGGCAGAATTCTATCCTGTTAGCACAGTGCTGAAACCAAAGGCAGTGGGGGTCATCGAGTCACACCCAATGATTCATGAACATGGACACAGTGACAGAAGGAACTTCAAGGAGATAAATATTAAAAGGGTTTTTTGATTGATCCATTGCTAATGGCCTGAGACTTGTCAATGCCTTTCAGAAAACTCTGGTTTATAGTAAAGCCTAGAATGCACACCTATACCCACCCACACCACACACCACACTCGTGTGCACACACACACACACACACACACACACACACACACACACACCACACCATCCTACACTCTAAGCTGCTCCTTTGGTATGAGTCTATACTTATGAAAATGTAGAAACCAACCTTATGAAATAGCTCACCACTTCGATTTATTAGGTACTAGCAGGGAGCACTTGGACTATAGTAGGATGAATAAAAGTTGTCTTGTACAAAGTGAATTAACTGATTTGTGAAGTTAAAAGGTTGTACTCATTGTATTTACAAAAAGTAAAAATATATTGAATTTAAACAAACTCTGCCTGATGTCCTAGCTACCCTCGCTGGCTGGTTCTCGCTCACCACATTGGAGGTTGGTGGTGGTGGTGGCTGTACAGAGCCCAAAGAACTGAACCACACAGGCAATTTCCTTTGTACAGTGAATCCCATTTGTAAAATGAAGAATAAAGAAATAAAACCCAAGATTACGTTCTTTACAGCTCTCCAGTGTAATTGCATCTGTTAGAAAAATTGCTGGGTGAGGAAGGAGGCTGATTACCTGTGTTAATTTTCTGCCCTTGCTAACTCTCTCACCAACACATCAGTCCCAACCAGAACTTCAGATCCCGGAGTGATCAGCAAGATAAGGCTTGAAGAACTTTCCAGATGAGTGAGAAGTGGAAGGACAGTAGAAAGGCCAGGCGCATGTCCCCAGCAAACCTCACCTCCAAAGGCCAAGAAGGGGACCTGAATTGCAGAAGACCCTTGGGCTCCTGGGAGGTTGTCTTTGCTCGCTCCACTCTTGCTGAAATGGTCTTGCACATTAGATGCACGGAAGCTCAATCATCCACCATCCATGCCCTTTACTCATTCTACAGAGAAAAGAAGAGAAAAATTGGGCTGGGAAGGTAGCTCAAACACTTACCTAGTGTACATGCAGCTCTGGGTCCAACCCCCAGTACCTCTCCTGTCCCCCCCCTTACCCCATTAGCAAGGTACTCAAATAGGTATGTGAGAATGTTCCTTGTGAGGCTTGGGAGATGGCTCAGTGGTTAAGACAGTTGCCTGCAAAGCCTAGCCATCCTGTTGGATCCCCCATTACCTGCATAGAGCCAAATGCAAAAATGGTGCATGCAACTGGAGTTCGTTTGCAATGGCTAGAGACCCTGGTGTGCTCATTCTCTCTGAATCCTGTTTCTAGTCAACCACTTAAATGTCCATCAACAGAGAATGAACACTATAGTAGATATAGGCAATGTTATCATAGCTCAAGGAGGTGGCTAGAGCCCACATTGCCACATGGGTAGATACGAGCTATAGAGGAGAAGTGAACAGCATAGGACACATACAATACATAATCATTTGTAAAGTTTTGCAACCTACAAAACATTGCTTCATAACTTTAGTGGGTATGTAGATGTTACAGTATTTAAAGCAAGTATGAGCATTGTAATACTCATGACATGATATAGGTACCTCTGGGAATAGGTAAGATTGGTCAAGGATACCAAGGAGACTCGCTCATGTTTTTATGATGGCTTAATTTTTTTTTTGGGGGGGTTTCTGAGGTAGGGTCTCGCTCTAGTCCAGGCTGACCTGGAATTCACTCTGTAGTCTCAGGCTGGCCTTGAACTCACGGTGACCCTCCTACCTCTGCCTCCTGAGTGCTGGGATTAAAGGCGTGTGCCACCATGCCCGGCTACATGGTTTAAATTTTAAAAAATATTTTAATGTATTTATTTGTGAGCAGAGAAAGACAATGAATGAGAGAATGGGTGAACCAGGACCTCCAGCAGCTACAAACTCCAGATGCATGAAACTAGCTTTACATGAGCACTGGGGAATTAAACCTGGGTTCTTAGGCTTTGCAAGCAAGTGCCTTTAATTGCTGAGCCATCTCCTCAGCCCAGTAGTTTAATTAATTAATTAATTAATTAATTTTAATTTTATTTATTAATTTTCAAGCATAGAAAGAGAGAGAGAGAGAGAGAGAGAGAGAGAGAGAGAGAGAGAGAGAGGGGAAGAGAGCACCAGGGCCACCACCTTGTGGGTCTGGCATATGTGGGTACTGGGGAATTGAACCCAGGGCCTTAGGCACTGGAGGCAAGTGCCTTAACCGCTGAGCCATCTCTCCAGTCCGGTTTAATTTATTTTTATGGGTACTGGGGAATTAACCCAGGTAGGAAGGCTTTGAAAGCAAATATAATAGCTTAATTTTTAAGACACAAAAATTGGAACACCTGTGAGATGAAAGGTGCAGTCAGCAATGCTGGGTGCTCATCCATGCATTGGTCAAATTTCGCTTCAGTGCTGCCGGGGAACAAACAGTCCCTAAGTTGACAGCAGACAAACTTTTGTCTTGCTCACAGGACTTATGGTCGCCAGTAGCTCTGCAGACTGACTCCAGGCTGTGCTGTGGGTTCATATGTGCTCTACAGTCCTCATACTAGAGACTGACCACTTGCTTGAAGCCACTGCTCTGCATGGCAGCCAGCAGGAGTGCAAGAGGCAAACCTTAAACCTTTGAAAACTGCTGTGCCCTCCAACTAACCCTAACCCAAACCTTCAGGGACAGAGGAGTGTTCTCCCCTGGAGGTGAGGTGAGTCGGGGGAGATTCACTGAACGGTAATAAAGCTTAACCCAACTGTAATCTACTTTAGCCTCTCTCGAATGTTCTCAGTAAAATTAAAAGGCTGTAAGTTTCCTTTGACAAGGCACAGAACACTGATTCTTGCTGAAATGTCTTTGTCTTGCCATCCTTGCCATTTAAATATCAGCAGTCTCTTTCTGGATTTTGGGATTTAATAATTTATTTTATATTTATAATTTATTTACTTGAGAGAAAGAGGCAAACAGAGAGAGAGAGAGAGAATGGGCATGCCAGGGCCTCCAGCCACTACAAAAGAACCTCAGACACAAGTGCCTCCTGTGCATCTGGCTTTATGCGGGTACTGGGGAATTGAACTTGGGTCCTTCTGCTTTGCAGGCAAACGCCTTTACCACTAAGCAATCTCTCTAGCCCTGGACTTTGGAATTTCTGTACCTGCAGCCTCAAGGCTTCAAGACAGGCTTCTGCTGGGTATGGTGGAGCACATCTTTAATCCCTTGGGAGTCCAAGGCAGAGGTAGGAGTGTCACTGTAAGCCTCAGGTCAGCCTGAGACTGCAGAGAGAGTTCCAGGTCAGCCTGGACTAGTGTGAGACCCTACCTTGAAACAAAACATATATATGTATGTATGTATGTATGTATGTATGTATGTATGTATGTATGTATTTAGGAGCCCAAGAATTGAACCTATTGACTAGAGACCTGCTCCTTGGCACATTTCCTTGATCTTTGTTTATTTGAAACAAAGCAGCCTGGCTGAGCTCTAACTCATACTCCTCTTGTTTCTGCCTCTCTTATCTTAAAAATATTTTTATTAATTTGAAAGATAATATGGGCACACCAGGGCCTTCTGCCACTGCAAATGAGCTCCATATGCATGTGCCACTTTGTGCAACTGGCTTTACATGGGCACTAGGGAATCAAACCCAGGCCATTAGATTTTGTAAGCTGCAGGGAGCCGGGACAATCGTCATTAGGTGGCGCCCACTACCTCGCAGCTAAGTGGTAAACAACTCCTTATTAGGCAATGCTTGGATGGAAGACTACTTTACTAGCTAAAAGGTCAATGGAAGACTACTTTACTAGCTAAAAGGTCAATGGAAGACTACTTTGTTAGCAAGGAGGCCACAAGCTTTTGCGCATGCTTGATCTCCTGATCCTAGCCAATCCCGCGGCGTCTGGAGGTGGCAAGCAGGAGCCAGCCAATCATGGGACGATCTGTGTCCCTTTTCCCTATAAAAGCAGCTGCTTCTTAGCGTTCGGCCGCGCTTCCTGCCCCCCTTCAATCAAAAGGCTCTCCATTAAAGTGTGATTTGAGAAGGATCTTCGAGTGGTGGTGGTTCTTCCTTGTCGAGGAGCGCGCCACAGTAAGCAAGAGCCTTTAACCACTGAGCCATCTCTCCAGCCCTTCTTTAGTTTTTTTTTTTTCTTCGAGGTAGGGTCTCACTCTAGGCCAGGCTGACCTGGAATTGATTATGTAGTCCCAGGGTGGCCTTGAACTCATGGCGATCCTCCTACCTCTGCCTCCCAAGTGCTGGGATTAAAAGCATGTGCCACCATTCCCGGCTTCTTCTTTAGTTTTAATACCCTCCTTTAACAATTTTTTTAGGGGCTTGGAGAGATGGTACAGCAGTTAAAGGTGCTTGCTTGCAAAGCTTGCTGGCCCAGTTTGAATCCCCAACACCTAAATAAATTCAGATGTATGCCCCCCCCATGCAAATAAATAAGCTAATTAAATAAATAAACTAATTTAATTGTTTCAGCGTGTCTATATGTGTTGTGTGTGTCCACATGCATATGCACCTGTGGAAGTCAGAAGACAGCTTTCTGGGGTGAACATCACCTTAAGCTTCCAAGAAAGTCCTGTTTCAGGCATGCTGGAATTACAGAAACTCACCATGACTTCGTGGAGCCTGGGGTTCTGAACTCAGGTACTCAGTCATGCAGTTTATCCACTGAGCCATCTCCCCAGCCTTGTCTCTGTCTCTTGAGTTATAGGTCTGCCCCATCATTCTTAGCCCTTGAGCACTTCAATGGAAATGGGCACACTCTACTTTTTTGTATGTCTGGCTCTCTCCTGGTGTGTACCCCTGGCTCTACCTCATTGAATTAGCTGCCTACGTCTCCCACTTTATGGAGGCGCTGCAGGTTATTAACTGACTTAGCTTGTAACTTTTCACTACACCAAACTAAACGGCAAAGAACCCAACTCCTATGTAACACTTCTGTGGCCGTGTGGGGTTATTTCTGCAGAATAAATTCTTAGAAGTGGTGTTTCTGGGTCAAAGATTCTATGCATTTTTAATTTTGATGGCTATAGCCAAATGGCTCTCCAAAAGAGTTCTATCAATTTGCAATCCTGCCAAGAGGGCATTAGAGGGCCCATTTCATTGCTCAGAATTTAAAAGTGCTTAATCAAAGGTTTGATGAACACTTCAGAAACTGTTAGAAAAATACAGAGAGTGCATGTTTCCACTATGAATATACCAGGGTTGTGATACTTGTTTCGCTGGTTAGGTAGATCTCACCCGTATCAATGGTCAGGTGGAGGCTACCTTTGTGAACTTTTGGGACTCCCCTGTCACAAACCAGGTTGAGAGAAAGATGAAGAAAAATGTGGAAAACCAGTTTGGCATCGCCTTCAACTGCTAAGATGTTGCTTCATAAATTCCAGCATCCTGGGGCTGGAGTAAAGGTCATATGCTCAGCATGCAGAAGGGCCTTGGTTTCATCCCCAACATTGCAAAAAAAAAAAAAAAGAAAAGAAAAGAAAAGAAAGAAAGAAGAAAGAAATAAACCTTAAGTCACTAAACCACTATTTATTGTACATTTTTATGTAAATAAACAATATTTATTATTTTTTTCATATTTTTTTGGGGGGTGTTGTTTTTGTTTGTTTGTTTTTCAACATAAAATCTGGCTCTAGCCCAGGCTGGCCTCGAACTCACTCTGATCCTCCTACCTCTGCTTCCTCAGTGCTGGGATATTAAAGGCATGTGACACCACACCTGGCTTGTATTTATTTATATTTATTTGTGTGTGTGTGTGTGTGTGTGTGTGTGTGTGTGTGTGTGCTCACACACATGTGTAGGGACACACCAGGGCCTTTTGCCACTGCAAATAGTGACAGGACATTTGCACCACTTTTTGCATCTGGCTTACATGGGTGGCTTGGAAATTGAACTCAGGCTGGTAGGCTTTGTAATTAAGTGCCTTTATCTTGCCAGCACCCCTTCCCCCACACCCCTGCCCAAGCTACTTATTTTGAAAGCACATTTTAAGAAATAACCACTTCTGGAAACTGAAGAACAAAATCCTACTCAGAAAACAGGTTTAGCCCTGCAAGGGGCAGTGGGTCGAGCACTACCAATAGTAGCACCTGCAGCCAATAACGTTCTTGAACCAAGATGATGTCACCACCTTCATCACAAATGACAAACGGCTTATTCCCCATGTAGTCTGGATTTTAATACTGCTTTTAGGTTTCTGGAACACACAGCAGCTAGTTTTCTCTGAATATTGCTGACCTCCATAGAGCTGTTGGTGAGACCCCCATATGCAGAAAGCAGGATATTGTCACATATCCTGGGCATCTTTGCGATGTGCTAAAGTGCTGCAATGCTCTGCAGGAAAAGAATGCATAGAGTACATGTATTGAGGACCCCAAGGTCACAGCTTTGATCTTCAGACCATCAAGATGGCTTTCTTCTGTCTATGGTCCTGGCATGGCTGACATCTATCTACCAATCAATGTGCTCAGGACACCGAACAAGGATTAGAAGAAAGTCAGGCTTGGTGGCATATGCCTTTAGTCCCAGCACTTGGAGGCAGAGGTAGGAGGATCGCTGTGAGTTCAAAGCCAGCCTGAGACTACATAGAGAATTCCAGGTCAGCCTGGGCTAGCGCGAGAACCTTGAAAACACAAAAAAGAATCAGAAGATATTTGGTCTCCTGTTCCATGGAGACTAGAGACAGCTCTTGTCCCCTTGGTCAGTCTGGGTCATCTTCCCCTCAGCCATGAGCCTGGGGGAAGGAGCACAGGCCAGGGTCAAGCAGCTGGGCTGCTATGGTCAGGGTGATCCTGGCACTTCAGCTAACCTTGCTGCTTCAGTGGGTTTGCATCTGTGCAAAAAAAAAAAAAAAAAAAAAAAAAGGCTCAGCAATGCCTAATTTTCTTCTGTTCTAACATCTCATCATAGCTATTATCTTTAAGTGGGGCCAGGAGACCACCAGAGAAAATTCTCCTCTGTGGCAAGGACTAATCAGAATAAGCACATTTTCAAATGTGCTTAACCTTGGTTACTTGCCTCCCAAATCCTTCATTTCAATAAGTCCCTCTCCATTTTGGCTGTGCAAAGATCACCTGGGGAGCCTCTCTGGGGTAGGGCCTGAGCATCAGGTGTGTGCCTGTGTGTGTGTGTTAAACTCAGGGCTTGTGCATGCAAAGCATGCATTCTGCAGCTGAGCCACACCCCCAGCCCTGTATCAGTGTTATTAAAGCTCCTAAGCAACTCCAGCTGCAGCTAAGGATCAGAAGTGGTGACTCTTGCTTCGGCTAGGTCTTCAGGCTCCAAGATTCTTGATGTCCTCATCACCTGTGCCTAGTTGCTCTTCTCTTACTCTCTGGTGACCTCTGGGAAAGTTAATTCCTCCCTCTCTTCCTGCTCCAGCCTGTCATTGAGCTCACCCAGTTGATTGTGGAACCTGTGATTGAGGGCATCTTCTGACCACTTCCCTTTCCCAAGAAATTAATGTGATCATTAAGGCTTATAATTTCACTCACCAGTGCTATCAATCAAGGGGGTGAAAACGGAGTTGAGTCCTTTTGTAATTGGCAGCGGCCTGGGATCCTGAGCAGAGCATTCCGGGTCTGTAGGGAAGCTAGAGGAAGGGGGAGGGGATGAGTCTGGTGTGCCGGGAGGGGTTGGGTCCCCTGAGCTCCCAAAGATTGCCCAGCAAGCTGTGGCTTCCATCTTCTCCAAATGTGAACAAGAGGAAGTGAGGCCCTGCCAAGCCCAAGCTCTCTGCCATAGATAGCATGGTGAGTCTCCCCAGTGCCCTTGGATTGGGGGAGATGAGTGGATTCTTTACTCACACTGGCCAGCTCAAATCTGGATTATCTGTAATTCACATGTGAGGCTGATGGGCCAAGGAGATAGGCCAGTGGTTAAAGGTGCTTGTTTGCAAAGTCTGCCAGCCTGGGTTCAATTCCCCAGTACCCATGTGAAGCTGGATGTGAAAGTGACACATACATTTGGAACGCATCTGCAGGAGGTAGAGGCCCCATCCCCACCCATGCAGATAAAAATATGTTTTTAAAGGTGAGGGCAAGGGCATGGTGGCACATGCCTTTAATCTCAGCACTTAGGAAGCAGAGGTAACAGGATGGCTGAAAATTTAAGTCCAGTCTGGAACAACAGAGCAAGATTCAGGTCAGCCTGGGCCACAGTGAGACCCTACCTCACAGCGTTCTTCCTGCAGCTTCTGATTCTGTTTCCAACATTGGCAGTGACTCATGGAACATTTGGTACATACATGGTATGTGGCATGTAGGCCAGAGGTGTATTGAAACAATAATAAAATAGTTGTTTCAAATTCAACATTGTGCTGGGCATGGTGACACATGCTTGTAATTCCAGTACTTGGTAGAGGATCAGGAGTTCAAGGCCATCCTCTGCTACATAGCAGCCTGGGTTACACAAGACTCTGTCCCCAAAAAATAAACAACCAAAAAAAAAAATTAAAGAGAATAACAACATGTAAAATATTTTTACTTTTGGGCTGGACAGATTGCTCAGTGGTCAAGGTGCTGGCCTGCAGAGCCTAAGGACCTGGGTTCGATTCCCCAGCACCCACATAAAGCCAGATGCACAAAGTGGCACATGCATCTGGAGTTCATTTGCAGTGGCTGGAGGCCCTGGTGCATCCATTCTATCTTTCTCTGCTTGTAAATAAAAAATAAAAGGTTCCGCCAGTCTTGGGAGATGTCCAAGAGAGCAGAGGAAGCATTGTGACAGCCTTGACCTTTATGGGGTCTCCTTCCTTGGGAGTGGTGTAGGCAGGGAGGTGGGGGAGTCCTGAAGAAAGTTGGCCAATTTGAAATGATTATTTTGTGTGTCTGTGTATGCAGATGCATGTGCAGAAATTCGAGTGTCACACTCAGAAACATCACCCATCTTTTTGTAAGCCTGGAGCTCACTAATTAGGTTAGCCAGTGAGCCTCAGGTTCCACCTGTCTCTACTTCCCCATCACTGAAAATACATGTGTGTACGCCCATTTTTTTCACTGGGTACTGGAACTTGAACTTAGATCCTTGTGGTAGTTTGAATGTATGTTCCCCACAGACTCAGATACTTTTATAAAGCTTGTAACTGATTGGAGGAGGTGTCTCTGGGGGTTGACCTGAGCTCTGGTGGGGTCCCTGGCTGTTTGGTTGCTTCTCTCTGCTTCGATGTATAAACATAGCTTCTTCCGCCATTGATGGAACTTTCCTCCTGGATCTTTAAGGTTAAAATACATCCCTTCTTCCCCTAACCTGCGCCTGGTCTGGATGTTCATCCCAGCAACATGAAACTGACTACGGTCCTCAACTAGCTTTTGAGTCTCTTAGGAACTAGGTCGGAGGAATTGCCCACATGTGCTCTGCCCCCGACACTGTTAATTCAAGGTTCATTTGAATCAATAAACTGTGTGGGGTGTGCACGTGTGGAGATCAAAGAAAAGAGAGAAACCTTGGGGGGGCTGGGCAGTACCTGGGCAGACAGGGAAATCTTGTGGGCGTGTGTCCAGGCCCTCTGGTCAGCCACTCTGACTGAAAACTAGCAGCATCAATTTCAGTGAGACTCCATCTCAAGGAAAGAAGACAGAAGAGTGACAGAGGATATCCACGTTCTCCCTGGCCTCCCAAACACATGTGTGCAAATCTGTACATGCTTGCATACACGGAAACCCCAATGTGTCCTCTGCACACCACATGCAATGCACTCACAGACACAAATAACCTTTTTGAAAAAAATATTTTATTCATTTATTTGAGAGCAAGACAGAGGCAGATGATAGGGCCTCGAGCCACTGTAAACGAATTCCAGATGCATGTACCACCCTGTGCATCTGGGTACTGGGGAATAGCACATGGGTCCTCAGGCTTTGCAGGCAAGCACCCCAACCACTGAGCCATCTCTCCAGCCCCTAAATAAACTTTTTAAAAAAGGAAATGGGAGAAAAATTCCTACAGGAAGATTCTTCAGTTTATAGTTTTTGAATTATTGTCAAATTGTCTCCATGAAGGTTGTAACAAGTTATCCTCCACTAGTAGCTACGAGGACC
>PVHP010033159.1:0-19844 GCA_004024765.1 Zapus hudsonius | reverse complement strand
GGTGGGGGTGGTGTTGATGGTTCCAGTGGTGGTGATGGTGGTGGTGGTGATGGTGATGGTGGTTGTCGTGGTCGTGGTGGTGGTAGTGGTCATGGTGGTGGTAGTGGTGATGGTGATGGTGGTGGTGGTGTGGTGATGGTAGTGATAATGGTCATGATCATTATGTTAAACAGTCTCTTGCATAGGCTGATCTGGAACAAAAAGACCTGTCATCCTCCTGCCTTCACCTCCAAAGTGGTGGGATTACAGGCATGTACCACCCGACCCAGTGTATGCAGTGGTGAGCAATCAAGCCCAGAGACTCATGCCTACTAGGCCAAAAGTCTATGAACTGAGCTATATCCTTAGTCCACCTTATCTTTTTTTCAAATTTATTTTTAATAGAAAAGATTAAACAGAATTTAAAGGAGGAGTAGCATTCATCTTCATGAAAAATCTACATTTTCTTTTATTGCCTTTGGTATCAGCCACAAATTTAGGAAAACATACACACATGCACACACACTCAATTCTGGATTCAATTTTCTTTTTTCTTTCTACATCATCCCCAGAGAATATAGAAATGAACTCAAGGGAAATACTGAATGAAGTTAGTATTTTCCTCTTAGAGAGATCTAACTATCTAAGGATGCACACTATGA
The DNA here is from genome assembly GCA_004024765.1 of Zapus hudsonius. Classification (NCBI taxonomy): domain Eukaryota; kingdom Metazoa; phylum Chordata; class Mammalia; order Rodentia; family Dipodidae; genus Zapus; species Zapus hudsonius. Next base: position 19,203 of record PVHP010033159.1, on the reverse strand, counting down.
ACCAATTTTAGATTACATGATCATTTATTTAAAGGACTCACCAGGTGTGGTGGCGCACGCCTTTAATCCCAGCACTCAGGAGGCAGAGGTAGGAGGATTGACATGAGTTCAAGGCCACCCTGAGACTACATAGTGAATTCCAGGTCATCCTGGACTACAGCAAGACCCTACCTCAAAAAACCAAAAAAAGAAAAAAAAAGGACTCATCTGTGTACTTAGTGTTCTTTTATTTAATGGTCAGTGCACTTTATTGTGAGCCAAGCATTTACTAGATTCTTAATTGTAGAATCACAAAGAGAAAGATCACTACCATTCACAGGGCTAATACTAAGAGGGACCAACATAATCTAATAATTATAGTAAAGTAGTATATGGGTAAATATTTAGTGTGCACAAGTTTAGTTGCACCATGGAAGATAATGTGATTGTATCTCCATGTGAGAGTTGACTTCTGACCACATTCTTTCTTTATGTAATTTAGCACTGACTAGAGAGAATGACTTTCAGAGTTTTATTAAGTTGGTTTTTCTATTACATGTAAGACAGGAGGTCTAGGCAAAACTAAAGTTGCTGAAAAGCCTGGCTAATTGAATATTAAGTAACATGTCACTGTACAATGCCATTGTCTCTTATTTAATTAAAATAACTTTCTAGCTCTTTTGCTATGTTATGAGTTCCAAATTGCCTCCCTCTCTGAAGGAGGTCTTGCTCAGCTGGTCAACAAGCAAATCAATGTGCCAGGAGAAGAAAGGGGGAAAGGAAAATTCAGATTTGACTCTTTTTTGCATATGTGTATGTGTGTAAAATGTGTGGTGTATGTAATATGTGTGCACATGTATGTACCTCATGTGAGTGTGTACAAGGCCAGAGGACAACACATATCCTCTGATTGCTTATCAGTGTATTTCTGCAGATGGAGTCCCTCAGTCAACCTGGAGCTGCTGTCCATCAGCAAGTTCAAGTGATCCTCTGGTCTCTGCCCCCCACCCTGGACTGGGGTTACAGACGTGTGTTACCACACCCAGCTTTTTATATGAGTTCTGGAGTGTCAAACTTGGCTGTTTCTGGCCTGAGATGTCCTCATACCAGCAATCCCTCTTCACCTCTTAGCCATTTCCCATATATTTGACTTTTGCTCTTCAATGAATCACAGGGTGCTTTTCCATACGTGATGTACAAGGTCCATGCTGAATAAACTGGCTTCTTCTCTTGTGATGAGGAAATTCTCCAAGGTGAGCAAAACCATAGCAACCATCATAATCATATACCCCCTCACTCCCTTGAGGCAACACATAAAAACACTAGAAACCCTTTTTATCGCCATACTCCATGGATAGAACACCATAAACCATCTTAACTTGAGGATTCTCTTGTTTAAATGAATAGTACTGCCAGGTAAACATGCAGATTGTCATAAGTATGGAACATTAGCTGAGATTTTTTCAGCCAAAGATCCGATCAATATTTTACCCTCTTATACATTTATGCATTTATTTATTTTGCAGTGTTGAGGACTGAATCAAATACCTAGGACCTCATGCATGCTAGGCAAAGCACTAAGCTACACCCTAGCCCTCTCTCTTTTCTTAAAGTGAGAATAGTCACTCTTTGGGCCACTTGGCCCATGTTGAAAAGTCCTTTGAGTTAAATTGACCCTTTTCATAGGGATTTTAAGCCAGGATGCTTAGATGATAAGTAGGCAGTATGAAGGGAAAGGACTTTGTACAGAGATGGGAAGGACTTTGAAGGCTGAGAGATGAGATTCTGTTTCCCCTCTGATGTAAAACCAAGATTGCTGTCAAGGGTCACATGATGCAATAATCCATGCATGCAATTTTTAAGGCACCCAAAGGACAGAGCTGATTATGAAGTGATGTCCATGTAGACTGCCCTGTAGAAGCTTGTGATTTCTGCGGGAAGTGGTTTAATGTGTTGTTGCCTATAATTCCAGATTATAAAAGCACACAGAAAGATTACCTAAATTCTAGTGGCAAACATGAGAGAAGATGAGAGATGGATCAGGACTGGTGCTTCTCTCTGTAAATCCTGCCAGTAAAATGAAACCATTCTTGTGAGAACTTTCCTTTCACCATGGATATCATTCTGCTGGTGTGCTTGGTGGGTAACTTATGATCATTTCTACAAAGGAAGGAGACCACAATGTAAAACTTAAAAATGGCAAATTAACTGGATACCTTATCTATTATTGTATAAATCATTCTGATGTTGTCACTGTCTGATATTTCAGATTCTCAATCAATCCTTTAGTAACCAAATTTGGCACAATATCTGGGGTGCTTGGCAGTAACTGTTACAGTTCCATTTGGAAATACCTTTCAATCCTCTATGTCCAACATTAAGAATTGGTCCCAAGTACATTTATTCATTAGTGAAATCAAATATATTTAATATATTACTCATAAGTGGGGTTACCAAATACATTTTCCTACATCTATTCAAGAGAATAGAATGAAATTGTAAAGAAGGAAATGTCTATCATGTATTGGTATAGAATACTCTTCAAGATATATTACTGAATTTAAATAAACAATGCTCAAAATAAGGGAAGGAAAGGACAGGGGAAAGAAGGATGGGAGGAAAAAGAAAATCAAAGGGTAAAAGGAGGAGCAAAGAAAAGGAGAAAGGTGAGAAGATGGAAAGAAGGGAAGAAGGGAGGGAGAAACAGAAGAAAGAACCAAAAAGACCATTAACTTGGTTATGAATACACTATCTCCAGGGATAGCAAAATGGCAGTTGACCATATACATTGGACCTTTTTAAGATTTTAGAAGTTTGTAGCTCTTGAGTTTTTTTAATCTTTATTGTCTGTTGAGGAGGTCATGGACCCATGGCTCCCTGCGGGGAGCCCAAGACTCACCTGCCAGCAGGAGAAAGGGCTCCATGGGGAGATATGGTCAGACAGACACACGCAACCAGGAGAAATGTCAGGCAAATCTCATTTTACTCCAGCACCCAAAACCCTTTTATTACCTGAGGCTGCATTGTTCAGCCTATTTCTCTCAAGCAATAAGAATCAAACCTTTTGGCGGGAGCCAATCAGCAGAGTACAGCAGAGCAAAGTATCAAAAAGGCTTATCAGCTACTACTTCTGCCTCCTGGAATTAAAGGTGTGTTGGGATTAAAGGTGTGTGCCGCCATGCCTGGCTTTATCCCATATTCTAAAACTTACCTTAATGTTATTCAATTAGGCTGGGGCCCAAAAGTTTTCCATAATTAGATACACTGTATGAGCAAATAATGCAATGGTATCCCTACTTTCCCTCCTCCCTGTCCCCAATTAGCTGGGTATCCTCCTCCTGGGGGAGGGCAAACTAGATCAGTCCATGGGGTAGGAGGTTATGGATAGCCTAAAAGTCAACCCGGTTTCTGGCCCCCATGTATGCTGTTACTGAGGGGGGCAATGTCTCTGGGAGCTCTCCCCCACCATGGCTCTTACAATATTTCCACCCCCCTCTTCCACTCAGTTTTCCGAGTCATGGTGGGTGAGTATTAAGGCTGCTTTATTGTTGAGGTCTTAGGGGCCTCTGTACTTCTGCTTTAGATTGTGTTGAAAATCGTTGGTGTCTCTCTCTGGCTTATCCTGGGTTGACTGATTGGCTGGGGTTATAGGTCTCTTGCTTCACACACCACTCTGCAGAGTTTCATGTGGAGCCTCCACGATAGGTCTTGGGTGGCTTATTTCTTGCCAGGATGTCAGCTATCCACCTGTGGCTCGTTGGTAGGGTTGGAATGACCACAGCTTTCTCGCTGCCTTCTGAAAAATACAAACAGAATCTCCATCGGAGAGTGAGATCAGTATAGGTTAACTGAGAAAAACATTTCTGTATTGGCTAGACTCTATTGTGAGTAGCCTCCCTGTGGTTGTCTAGTAAAGTGATTTTTCTTTTTTGGGCCCAAGATTTTGGTTCCCAAAGGATTTTGCCCTGAGTACCAATTCCAGTTAAGTGTTCCTTATCACTGAGTGGATTTTTTTGACCAAATTAAAAGCTGTTAATTAACACACACACACACACACACACACACACACACACACACACACACACACACATCGCCTCCAACCAGGCTTTGGCGTCTCCATTGCACAAGTGATCACTTACTTCTTGGCTCTCTGTTCTCTCAAAGAAGGAAGTGTGTTCAGCCTACTCATGGCAACAGTCTGCATTTTATATCAGTAGTCTCTGTCTTCACCAACTGTTGTTGACCAATTTCTCCTGCCAGCTTATGTAGCGCCTTCCACCATTGCACTAGCTACCATCTAGGGGCTGGTTACTATTCTGTATCTTGTAGGATCTCTTGGTGTTGTGTGATGACTTTCTGTGGTTTCTTCAGCAATAGGATCTTACCTTTGGCCTGGGGTGGGTATTTAAGAGCTTTGACAGAATCCTGTCTTGTTTTGGGGACCTCATGGATATCTTTGGTCAACAGCTCAGTGAGGGAAGGAGCCAATGACTGGGACAGAGAGTTGCAGGTCTGATCTGTTTTTCATGGGGTTAGGCTTCCACCCCATCTAAAGCCATTAAGTTTAGGTAAAGCTAGGGAGTTGACTATGAGACACACTATCTGCATCTAACTGCAGTTAGTTAACCACTAGTGAAATCACGTCCTACAGTGCTTTCTTTATGGGCATAGTGTCAAGCGGCACTTTATTTATATACTTACAAGGGCTCATAGCTGCCTGCACTGTGAGTCCCAGGAAGGTGAGATTTCCACTCCAGGACCAAAGTGCAGGTCTCAGTATGCATCTCAGTGCCTGGTTAGTGCCTACAACATCATCATCTCAACCCAACATAAAGTATTTAATGCTTTCTTTTTTTAAATTAATTTTTATTGTCCGTAATGAGTTACATTATTTAATGGGCAAACAATGAGTTGTTATCCCCAGTTCCCCAAATGCCCCTCTTCCCCATCCTCAATCAGCTGGATATCCTCCTCCTTGGGCAATCTGGATCAGTCCTTGGGGCAGTGGACCATGGATAGCCTAGGAGTCAGCCCGGTTCTGCTGGCCCTAGTATGTTGTTACTGAGGGGGGCCATGACTCTGGGTATTCTCCCCCACCAAGGCTCTCACAATCTTTCCACCCCCTCTTCCGCTCAGTACCCTGAGTCGTGGTGGGTGAGTATTAAGGCTGCTTTATTGTTGAGAACTTAGGGTTCTCTGTACTTCTGTTTTAGGTTGTGTCGAAAATCATTGGTGTCTGTCTCACTGGCTTATCCTGTGTTGACTGAATGGCTGTGCTATGGGTCACTTGTTCATCCCATCATTCTCTGTGGGGTTCCATATGGATCCTCCATGGTATGTCTGGTGTGGCTCATCTCTTGCCAGGATGTCAGCTATCAGCCTGCGGTTTGTTGGTAGGTTTGGATGAGCCACAGCTCTCGCATTCTGAAAGATATAAACAGAATCTCCATCAGAGAGTGAAATCAGTATAGGTTAACTGAGATACACATTTCTGGATTACCTAGATTCTATTTTTGGTAGCCTCTCTGTCAATTGCTCATAGTGCATCTCTCCTTGGGGGCCCAAGAGTCTAGCTCCCAGTGCATATCACCCTAAGTCCCCAGTTCCAGTTAAGGGCTTTCCCTCACTGAGTGGAATATTTGGCCAAATTTAAAAGCTGTTGATTGCCTCCTTCAGGCTTTGGCTCCTCATTGCACATGTGCTCCTTTCTTGGTTCGCTGTTCTCTCCCAGTAGAAAGTGTGGTCAGCCTACTCATGGCAGCAGACTGTGTTTCATGGCAGTGGTCTCTGTTTACTCCAGCTGTTGTTGACCAGCTTCCCCTGGAAGCTTATGCAGTGCCTTCGAGCTCTGCACTAACTACCATCTGGTGACTGGATTCCATTCTGGACCTCACAGGGTCTCTCGATGCTGATAGATGGCTTTCTGTGGTTTGTTCAGCAACAGGATCTTGCCTCAGGCCTTGGGTGGGCATTCAAGAGCTTTGACAGACTCCTGTCTTGTTTTTGGAACCTCATGGGTCTTTGGCTGATGACTTGGACCAGGAGTTGCCAGACTGATCAATTTTTCACAGGCTGAGACTCTCTCCCCTTTTATTTACTGCCCCTCTTGCCAGACGACACCCACTACTTGCTCAATAGGTTACAGTATGCTCGTGAGGATTTTATGATTTCAAACCCATTTTAGTTTAGCCTCATGCTTAAGTTGTCCCCCCCCCATCCCTTTCCCCTCATTCATAAGCTTTCACTTCTTTCTACTGGTCTGTGTAGAGTTTACAGTTAGCCTGGTTAAGGACTGCATATGAGGGAGAATATGTGGTGTTTGGCTCTCTGTTCTTTTGAGAGATCGCTTAGTAGGATCTGCTCCAAGTCAAACCATTTTTCTCTAAATTTCGATATGTCATTTTTACTTTCAGCTGAATAGAATTCCCTCTTGTAAATATACCATAGTTTGGTTATCCATTCCTCCATGGAAGGGCATTTCAGTTGATTCCAATTCTTGGCTATTATGAATTGAGCTGCTATAAACATAGTTGCACAAATGTCTCTCTCCTGAAATGTGACATCTTACGGGTAGATGCCTAGTAGAGGAATAGCTGGGTCCATTGGTAGCTGTATGCCCATTCTGTTGATGAGTCTCCATGGTGCTTTCCAAAGCGTTTGAACAAGCTTGCAGTGAATGAGGGTTCCTTTTTCCCTGCATCCTTGCCAGTAATTATTGTTGTTGGTTTTCTTTAAGATTGCCATTCTGACTGGAGTAAGATGGAATCTCATTGTGGTTTTTATTTGCATTTCTCTGATACTTAAGGATGTTGAGCACTTTCTGATGTGAGTAAAGGCCTTATGTGTTTCTTCCTATGTGAATTCTCTGTTGAGATCAGTGCCCCATTTGGATTTAATGCTTTCTAACACAAAGATACCAGTGTCTGCAGTGTTTCTCCACTCAGCCACTTCCTTTTACGAAGGCATCAGCATATTTCTTAGAAGTGAAAATGTTGTCTAAGTTTGTAGCAAGATTTCTTGAAGACTTTCTGTAACAAGTATATGATGGAACACAAATTGTTTCCTTGAAAATAGCCTCAAGCATGAACAAGGGAAAAATAGCAACCTTGGATGGGTTCTTTGCTTCAAATTCCAGGAATGTGAAGAATGAGTATTTTGGCATTTACTTGTGCTCAGACCACTTTGCACCTTATCTGATACACGCCAAGTGATTTAACAGAACTAGAGAGACAAGGATTGGCCAGTAATCACTCCCTGTCTATAATAAAATGTCCATGTTGTCAATATTTGAAATCTAAATTTAACTCAAAACCACTGAAAATTCTTTCTGACTAGCTTAAATTTATGGTTCAAGGAAGGAAAATAAGAAAATTTTTAAAAATCTATATTCTACTGGTTTGGGTTACTGAGTACAATCTCAAATACAAATTAGCATTTGGGGGCTTGATTAAATAAACGCATGTCAATTTTTCCTAATTAGCCAGTCTAAAAGCTGAATTCCTTAACTGAAACTTAGAATTGATTTAGAATGAAGAGTGATTATTTGATGATGGAATTCTTGCTTCCTCATCTTTTTCTTCCTTTAAACACAATAGTTTTAACTGGTCTTAAACTGACTTTTGGATCTGTGGATCCTTATAGACATCAAATGTGAGTTTAAGTGCAGATTTATGAACTTCAATACTAGTGTAAGACTTATTGTGTTCGAAATACCTAGGCTGATTGAGACCTAGGGCTTGGAAAGCAGGAATGTGTGTGCCCTATGACCATACCACATGGGTCCCTCTGGACAAGTTTCTCAATCTCTCTAACCTTAGCTTGGCACTGTAGAATGGAGAAAACGCGGTGTCTTTAATTCTAAGACACCCTGAATGGATAAATGTGCCTTTAATGCATATGTAACTGCTGTGGATTTTGAAAGCAGTGGGCGGGGCTCTTTTGGCCCAGTCGTGTCAGTGATGAAAGCCTAGGGCTTCGAAATCACGCTGCACATCAAACAAGAATCGAGCAATGAGTGTGTGCAAGGAGGTGGGGAGGGCTAAAGCAGACTTTAAGGAGGAAAATACAGAAAAAGACTCTGTAGAGTGGAAGTATTTCCCATAAGAAAGAGCGGGAGTCTTCAGATTGGGGGCTTGGAGCTGAGACTATAAAGGCGGAAGAGCCCAAAACTGGTATCCAGAGCAAAAGGGAAAAGAAAATATTACCCTTTTTGAGTTAGAATTCAGAAAGTGGGCGGCCTCAGCAGTGGGGGTCTGTCAAGTGCACCGAGAGAGGGGCTTCTGCAAGTTGAAGTACATTATCTCATTAAGAGAACTATTCTTCCCACTTCTTTAGCATGTATGTAGGTGAGGGAGGGGCTCCGGACCAGGTGAGTAACTGATGGGCTCTGAGGACCAAAGGATTTGTTTCTCTGGTGGGGAGAACAGCCTTCCCTTCCTGACTGCTATCAGGGTCCTGAACAGGTCATTGTCAAGTTACCTTGATTGGTTGGTGGGCCAGGAAGGAAAGCACAGATTCAGAAAGAGACTGTCAAATGGGGGGGGGGGGGGAGAAAGGCAAGGAGGAAGAACCAGAAAGCTGTCTCTGATCCCCATCATAGGTCAAATTAGTCTTGACAGGACTGGGAGAGCATCTGTGTTGTTTGGGGTCTATGTCTCAGATACCTGTAATTGTTCCTAATCTCTATCAAAAAGAAATCAAAGCATAATTTGATGATATGTTATTGGTTGTAAGGTGCATCTTATTTTTGGAAAAGTTAGAATGAGTATGAATTGTGCAAACTTCACTGAGCTGTTGACCAAAGTGACTCATGAGATTCCAACAACAAGACAGAATTCTGTCAAGGCTCTTGAACGCCCTCCCCAGGCCTGAGGCAAAACCCTGTTGCTAAAGAAACCACAGAATGCCTCTGATCAACATCGAGAGATCCTTCAAGGTCCGGAACGGTATCCAACCCCCAGAAGGCAGGTAGTGTGGTGCTGGAAGGCACTGCACAGGATCCCAGGGGAAACTGATCAAAGACAGCTAGAGTAAACAGAGACCACTGACATGAAACACAATCTGCAGCCACGAGTAGGCTGACCACACCTCCTACTGTGAGAGAACAGCGAACCAAGAAAGGAACACTTGTGCAGTGGAGGAGCCTGGGCCTGGGGGAGACAACAGCTTTCAAATTCGGCCAAATTTTCCACTTAGTGAGGGGGAGCCCTTGTCTGGGACTTGGGATTCAGGGCAATAGGCACCATATCCCATACTCTTGGGCTCACAAGACAAGATGCATTATGTGAGCGACTGATGGGGAGGCTTCTAAAAATAGAATCTAGGTAATCTAGAATGGTGTATATTTGTTAACCTATACTGATCTCACTCTCCGATGGAGATTGTGTTTGTATTTTTCAGGATGCAGCAAGAGAGCTGGGGCCCATATAACCCTACCAACCTACCGTAAGCAGATAGCTGAGATCCTGGCAAGAGATGAGCCACCATGGTCATATCATGGAGGATCCATATGGAACCCTTCAGAGAATGACGGGACAAACAAGGGACCCACAGCCACAGCCAAAGCCATTAAATCAACACAGGATAAGCCAGGGTGACAAAAACCAACAATTTTTGACACAAAGACCCCTAAACTCACAACATTAAAGCAGCCTTAATACTCATCCACCACGACTCAGGGAACTGAGCGGAAGAGGGGGCAGAAAGATTGTGAGAGCCATGGTGGGGGAGACTATCCAGAGGCATGGCAACCCTCAGTAACAACATACTAGTGCCAGGAGAACCTGGCTGAATAATAGGCTATCCATGGTCCCCTGTCACAAGGACTGATCCAGTTGACCCATGGAGGAGGTTATCCAGCTGATTGGGAATGGGGGGGCATCGGGGAATTGGGGATAACAACTCATTGTTTTCCCACTAAATAATGTAACTCATTATGGACAAAAAAACTAAAACTAAAATAAAATAGAAATAATAAAGTAACTATTTGTTAATAAACTTATTTTTTATTTATTGAAGGGCTGGGTATGAAACCCATCGCCATGTACATGGTGAGCAAATACTTTGCCACCCAGCTGCATCTCCAGCCCTAAATAACAATTTCAGTTAATATTCCTATATTTTAATTTTTTGAGACTCCTTGGATCAGAGATGCACTTCACATGTGGTAAGAATTAGATATAAAACCATCATTCGCAAGTTTACTTGGGGTTTCCTCCTTTTATATCCTGCCGATTTCAAAACTGCAGATCATGGTCATCTGAATCTCCTTATAGAATTAGAGTAAGAAAGGCCTTTGTTTCATGAAAAGCAGGCCACCTTCACCCCCCACCCCTACCCCCGCCACCCCTCCTCCTCCACAAAATGTAATTTACAAAGAGAGTCTGATCTCAAGCCTTATAGGAGCTTCTTGAGTATTGTTTAAATATATTTTCAAAATTCTGTTAAATCTTCATATTTTAATTGATTTTCCCCTTACATCTATTCAATTGGCTGCATAGTTTTAAAAGATACACAGAATATCAAACTTGCAAGCAAACCAGCAAAGCCAACCAAATGATCACTCAGGACAGGTGGTGTTCCCCACACTGCTGCTTTCGTTCTTCTTCGTGATATTGTTCTGATTCCATTACATTTACTGTCTGAAGAGCATTTATAGTGCCATTCTTTTTCCCGTCATTATCTTTCGTGGCTGCATCTCACCTTTGGCAGTCTGCTTACAGCAACTTTGGGTCATTCCTCAGAGAATCCTCACCCGGGGTCCAGCAGCTTTCCTGTTTAGCTCCCCACAGCTCCTGCTTCAGCCTTCCTACTTGGTACTTTCCTTCCATTCACAGTCACTAAGGATTCCAAACGCCTATCTCAGCCTTGCTAGTCTCTGCTTGCTTCATTTCCCACTTGCAAGCCATAGTCTTCAGTTTTCTATTTTCTTAGACTTTCTCAACATTGATTTAGCATTGTTCTGTCTTGAATGCAAGCTTATATGCATCAGTTCCTTCAAGGTAGAAACCGGGGTTATTTTCCATTTTAGGTTTCAAGTGCCACCTGTTTACCTGCCTGCTGAAGATAGCTCGCTTGCTCCTTCCTGCTTCTTTATCTTGGAAGGAGGATCAATTCTTCCGTCATCATTTCTGGTGAGGAAGTTGCAGCATTTCTCTTTATCCTGTCCTTTATCTCTTCCAAATCAAATGACAGGAACAACAATTAGAACTAAGGCCTCTGTCCAGGGAAGCTCTTCACCTATAAAACTTTAGTTTTGCTTTCATAAGAAAATAAGTCACTAGGATGCTTTAAATTGCACCATAACTTCCCTGGTGATAAAACTTCTAAGATGTCACATCCCTAACTGCTCAAAACTAAAGACAGGATTTATGCATAACAATATTCTCACTGATATTATGAAAAAGATTAATAAAAAATAAAGAAAATTAAAGACTCATCTAAGTTTTAAGATTTTCCATGTGATTTGTAGAAATGTTCTTCTAGGAAGTTTTTTTTTTAATGGGAGAAGAAAAGAGAGAGAAAGAGAGAGAAAAGAAAGGACAAGGCTATGTACTGGGCATATGTCTTTATCACTTGAGATCTGAAAAAATGTCTTCATGTTCTGATACAAATTTCCTTTGGAGATAGAGGAAAGCTGTGTTATAGAAATAAGCCTGGTTTTGTTAATGTTTAAATATAATAAAAAATTAGAAATCATTTACTTGCCTAATTTTTAATTTCATGCAATCCTTTGACATCTCACAGGTTTTCAGAACAACTTTTTGATGGAGTAGAGTTAATTATTCTCCAAATATTTCAGATGCTACAGAGAAAGCTCAGATGCTCCATGAAGTGTCCAGTGTACAAATCAAGCCAAGGTTGTCTTCTGGCTGAGCACAGGATCCTGGCCTGCTGATCACATTCAACTTACAAACCAGGATTTCCAGGTGCAAGCACTATCTGTCCTGCTAACTGGCTCTCTGTCCTTTGGAAGAATGTGTAACTCTCTCTGCTTCACTTCCTTCCTCATTCACTCAGCACATGTTTCCCAATGTTCTATCTATTCTGTTTGGTGTTTAAAGGTCTCAGATCTCAGATCTAATATCATCACTGATATCAGATCTTTACCACCTGGCTTAAGAGGTATTTGGGGCATTCATACTTCAGTATTAATCCATAGTACAGGTTTCAGCTGCATTTAACCCATGTCTCTTCCTGATTCGATTTTACTTAGAAAACATGTTAAGATTGAGTTCCACACAGATCCAAGGAGCACATGCTTCCTATTATGGTGTGCTGTACATCCAAAGGACAGAAATTCTTCTCTCAAATAAAGACGCATCTTTTCAGGAATGTATCTTCTCAGCTATACCTCACCCCTCTGGGTCTCCTGGCCTTGGTCTAAAGTGGCCTGCATTTTGTCTCCTTGCTCTCCTTTTCCAGAAGCTTCTTAGAGCTCCAATTCACCCTCAAGCACAATCTTTCTTATTCCCATGGATCTGGTACCACTGCTTTTCATGATTTTTGCCCACGTTTTCTTCCCATTTCTACATGATGATGCCATCCTTGTGCAAATGATAATTTACAGTTTCTAATACTCCTGGTTGGCTCTGCCACACAGCTGTTTATGCCTAAGTAGGAAGTGTTCGTCCTGAGCCCTGCAGAGATGGAGAACTGCTTATGACCATGAGCAAAGGAGGAACAGAGATGTCACAGCAATCCCAGCCCCTTCTTGGTTATCTGCCTGTGGTGGCAGTGTGCAGACTGAGCAGTGTCAAGTCAGAAGGAGGATTCTCCCATGAACAATTCACCCTAGGGAAATAAAGTTCCAAGAACTTAAACACATGTCTCAGCTCTGGCATTTTCATCCTAAATGATCCTAATCCATCTGTAACATTTGAATAATAACTAGTAACATAATAGTTCATAATAGTTTATAATAGTTGTGTGGACAGGTGTTGTGAGGCAAGCTATGAATGTCCATTTTTCAGAGGGCTGCATATCTGGGAGATGAGAAAGGAGCAGGAATCAAGAGTGAGCTTCAGAAAGGAGGCAAAGGAAGCTGAAAGGTTGCTCTATGTATTGTGCCATCTCACATGGGGATCCTCCCTGGTCCTTGCCTAGTCCTGCTTCCCTGGTGCCTACATGCCTGGATTCAGAAGTCCTGATGCAATTCAAGGCTATAAACCTCCCGGTTCAGGAATGACTGGCAGGGGTCTAGAGCAACATCATATCGACTCCTGCTGGCAATAAGCACAATGACCTCTGCTGTTCCTTGGGTCCACTTCTATCTCTTCTCCAGCAAGATTCAGAGAAAGGGAACGGGGATAGCTCCATTTCCCTTTGTTATGTCTTTCCTTCTGAATTCAAGGGCATACGTGAAGTGTCCCTGTTCAAGAGTTCCTGGGGCTGGCATGGCATGCCAGTTTGGATCCCCATACTATATTTCTTAGATTCTGTCATCTGATTCTTTGTCTTCCCCTCCTCCACTTTGGGTCCTGTGTCTACACAGTAGTTATTCTTTCTTTTGATTTGTGTGTGTGTGTGTGTGTGAGAGAGAGAGAGAGAGAGACATATATATATATACATATATATACATATATATATATATATATATATATATATATATATATATATATATATATATATGTCGTGCATATATAGGCTGGAGGTGTCTGGTGTCCGTCCTCACCTTCCTTCCATCTTCTATAAGACAGGGTCCCTCATTCACCACTGTGTTCACTAGGTTGATTGGTCCATGAGCATCTAGGAAATTCTCTCTGCCTGGGCACACTGGGATTATTAGATGCTAACACTACAGCATCCAGCTTTTATGTGGGTGCTGGGGATCTGAACTCTATATCTCTGATCTCCCCACTGATTCTGCCATACCTTACCAAATGAGATGTATTTTTAATGAATATTCACCTTTATACCAAAATGTTTGTATTTCCCTCATGCCCAAAGGAATTGAATAGGTTTGTTGGGTCCATGACCACAATGTTTTTGGTCAAACATCATTTTTAACTCCTCCTTTTTCATTTTGATGATTTTATTTAAACTTGGTGCTTTGGACCAACACCTCCCCATTTCCTGTGTTCTGCCTTTCTCAGAGCTTGTGTAGTGTTTGCCTTTCTCTACCGCAGGTTCTCAAGAAGCCTCCTCTCATGCACCCCTTCTTCATCATTACATTTTCCCCACCCAAACCACCAAAGATCCCACTAATCTTACTTACAATGTTGTGACATTTCTTGAGCCTTTTCTGGCAACTCTCATTTCTGAATAGTCTGAGCACAGAACATTTTTATCTGTGGCTTACTTACAGTCACAGTACTGCTAGATAAAGCAGACATTCTCTTTCTTTTCCAGAACTTTCCCCTCAAATCATCATGTATTCCTCTTCTACTAAAATTTACCTCATATGCACTTACTCAGAGTCTTTTTCCTGCCATGTTTTGAAACATCTCAGAATCATTTCAGGTGCCAATTTAATCAGAGCCCCTACATCATCATCCAAGGCCAGGTGCTGCCTTTAAAAAAATTTTTTTGGCTTCATTAAATTTCATTGGGTCATCGCATTGCTTCTCTCCTTTAAGACACCAAATGCTCTTGATACATCTCATTTTCTCTTTGGTGTTTTAGAGCCATCAACCAGCTCAGCAGCTGCAGTTCTTCCCACAGATCCTGTGCTTGGTTTCTTCTCGTGTATAGACTGAGCACACAGGTAGTCTTGTCTTCCCAAAAATCTGTGATGGAGCTGTGGGTTCAATTCATGAATACACGTGTATATAGAAATGGAATGTCACGCTGGACTCCCGGCCTCTGGAGAACATCCCAGTTCTGTTTCTAACAGAACTCGGAGAACTTGATGGAGGTTTGCCTCCTTGAAACCTCATCACAACCTTGGTAAAGGTAGATGTTCAGACTGACCCCAGTTCAAGAAGTGATCCTGGAGGTTGTTGAAGCAAAGAGGAGCCAAGATTAGAGAGAACATATTTAAATGAATAAGGAATCTTAAAACTATCACTAAAAGAATTGCCAGTGATTAATTTAATTATGTGTTTTATTTATTCACTTTTATCAACATTTAATAGGGTCAATTAAGCACTTGTGAAAGAATTAGAATGGGTGTGTGTATGTCTGTGTGTGTGTGCATATTGTGTCTACAACAGAAGGCCATTGACAGGATTCTGTTCTTTAAATTGTGCTGCAGAAAGCACTAGCCTTCTTCAGGTGGTGGGAGTCATAAAGCTTGTCCCATGGACCCTGGTTTATGTTAGGAGGGCAGCAGGGTATTGATGAAAAGGAAAAATCTTCATCAAAGGGATCTGCCTGAAGTACAGGGCAGGGTAGAGCCAGAGCCCAGAATAGGCCACCCACCCACCCTCCACAGGATTCCTGAGCAATAGGCAAGTTCGTGTGACCTGGAGCAGGGTCCCACTATTGTGACAGCACTGGACCTTATCTGCCCTCCAAGGGGTCCCTGGACAGGATGATTGCCGGACACCCATGGCCTGGAGGGTGCAGAGACAGCAGGTGCTGCACCTCGTCAAGAACCTTACCAGGCTGGCGGCTGCTGGCGCTTTGCCCAAAGCAGTGGGAGATTCCCAGCCAGCCCGTGCGAAGACAGTACCACGTGTACCTAGCTTTCACTTATCAGTCCCTGACTGATAAATGCATTGTTGCCCCAAGCTGGACTGGGAGCCCCACCCTACACCCTTACCCCGCACCCTCCACAAGTACGTACACACACACACACACACACACACACACACACACACACACACACACGTTCCCAGCAGAGGCACAGGCTGAAGGACCAGGCTTAGCAAAGGCCATGGACACTCCCTGAACTTCTGATCTGAGTGAGGATTGTCCCTAGCATAAGTGAATGAATTGGCTGGTCGCCTGTACAGATAGGCTTTAATATTTATTGCCTTGGAGGAGTGGGGGAGTTGGGGCTGTCCCCTGGGACCAGACTGCAACAAGATCAGCAGCAGGAGCCAGTAGGAGGCAGCTGCAGATAAAGCCAAGTCTATAATCCAGCTATGAGCCTCTCTCCTACTACCTGGCAGGGAAAGAAAAGATGAGGGAATCATCCTTGGAAGTTTTAAATCACCTCATTTGTCTCGGTGCAAGGGCACACACTGTCTATGGGAAGAGGAATCTGCAAGGGTTCCTCCAGGCTTTTCCCAGTGTGACCCATGTTCACATCTGGGCAGGAAGAATCCTGACTGAATCAACTGTGATTAACTTACTTTTTTAATGGAAGATTAAATTGTATTAGACAAATGCATTTCCAAATGGCTCCTGAAATTTCCTTTTCCTCTACTCAAATAAAATATGACCTGTCGAACACTGAACTTGGGATTTTCCCTTTCGCTGCTAGTTTCTTTGCTCAAGTTGCTTTCTATCCTTAGCAGTATTATGCTGGTTCACCCCATTTTCGGAGCCAAGGTCCCCTTGACTGTGTCCCCTACCCTGCCTAGCACATGCTACATGCTATGAAATCCCTCTCTTCTTTTCCTGGCTGGCACTTGCTTACCCAGTGGGCTAGTCCAGTGTTTTCTCTAGCTCCACCCTAGCAGACTTCTCACCCTCCTGCCCAGAGACAGATAGCTGTGATATTGTCAGAAGTTGATGCTGGCTTGTCTCGGTGGCCCCATGGGACTCACTAGGAAGGTGAGCAGCATTTCTGTCCAGTAGCTAAGGATTTCTGAGACCTTATCAACATGACTCTTGTTCTATCCAAACTTTTAAAAGCATATTTTGTTTATTTATTTGCAATCAGAGACATACAGAGAAAAGAGAGATAGACAGAGAGAGAATGGGCATGCCAGGGCCTCTAGCTGATGCAAACAAAAATCCAGATGCATGCACCATTTTGGCATCTGGCTTTACATGGGTACTGAGGAATTGAACCAGGGCCATTAGGCTTTGCAGGCAAGTGTCTTACCTGCTGAGTCATCTCTCCAGCCTTGATCTTTTAAAAATGTACTTATTTATTTTCAAGCAGATAGAGACAAAGAGAAGAGAAAAACAGAGAATCGAGCTTCTTGTATTAGTCAAAGCTATGCACCAAAATTTCCTGGGAAAGCCTCACCCTTTTCCTAACTCTGTCAACTGTCCCTGTCTAAAGCACCTTTCTCTTCTCCATCTGCCCAACCTGCAAAGTCCATACCTAGTGTTTCCCATTTGCTCAATAAATAAGCTGCTTTTATAATCCTCAAAATACCCAGCATGCATATATTGTTAGCAATATATCCACATATCTCACCTTACATTATCTCCTATATCACATCCTAGCAAAGATGGCCAAAATGATGGGTTGCTTCCACACTTGACACAGTCTTGAAAATATTCAATAATCAAGCACTTAGGAAGCTGAGGTAGGAAGATTCCATAAGCTCCAGGCCAGCCTGGGCTAGAGTCAGACCTTGCCTCAAAAAAAAAAATTAAATTGAAAGAATGAAAATACTTAATAATGTACTAGAGTGTTTGCAGACATTGGTTTATGAAGAGACATCATGCAAACTAGGGAACATTGTTAGGTGTCAAGGGAACAGCTCCTTCCAGCACTGGCCCTGGTGATCACTGGACCACACCTACTTCTGACCAAGGGCATACATCTGTGTAGTCTGTAGCCATGGAAGAACTGAGAGCAGCTAATAATGGAATCTTGGGCTCAGCAGTGCCATGTAGAAGCCAAATAAACTAGCAGAGCCCAAAGAACTAGGGGTTGATGTTACTAAATTTTATTGAAAGCCAGCAAGGAAAAAGCACATTTTGTCCAAGATGAATGAGTTAAACATTTCGAAACCATGAGCTTTTCCTAGAAATGTTCTTTTTGTCTTGATTTGCTTGCCAGTAGGTGTGAGATATGATAGAATCCTGAAGTCCTTCTTCAACCTGTATTAAAGAGAAAAAAATTGTGAACCCAGGTAAATAGAAATACTAAGAAGTAGTGTGTGGAACATTAAGCCACACAGGCTGGGAGGTTAGAGCTGAATGATAAAAAGAAGAAAGAGCCCATGGTCTCAGAGCCACCTGCCGTGTGAATGGCCCATGGCTATGAACCCTACTTTGAAGTGGAACGCAAACTAGATTTGGTCATAAGAAATAAAGAGATATGAGGTGGAGCAAGATGGCGGATGAGTAACAGCGTCGCCAGGACTCTCTCTGTAAAGGTTTGATTTTCCAGGTGGGATCCAAACCCTGGACCCCAGCCGACCCTGAACCCAAGCCCACCCTCTCCCCAGCTCCTGCACCAGCCCAGACAGGGTTCCCCAGCAGCTCTCTGCTCCACAGAGGAACAGAGAGCTTCCCCTCCCCCACACTAAGCTCCCACAATTGCCCATTGTCTCCTCCCAGCTGATTCCCGAGCCCTTGCTGGCTGAGCACCTTTCTCTCAAGGGGCCCTTTCTCTCAAGGGGCCCCTTCCCTTCAGCACCCGATTCTTGGGCGCACTTCTCCCTGAGACCCACCCCACATACACAGGCAGATGTGCTCCTTGGGCAAACGGACCTAGCTCAGTTACGGAAGCCCACTCTGGACCACAGCTACCAGGCGGGGCCAGGCATCAGGCAGATACCTGGGAACCTCTGCCAGTGCTGGGAGGGCAGAGGCCCTGCCAGGAGGGCAACAGGTTGGTCCAGGCAGGTATCAGAGGTCAGCTTCTTCCCAGGTCAAAACATTTATAAAGTCTAGGAAGGGGTCCTGAGGGGGTACACAGAATATTGGAGGGGATCTGAAAATAAGTGGGGGACAGAAAGATCGGAGGCATTAAGAGGGGAGGGAGCTGTGTGTGGAAGCAGGTTGACCCATCACGAAATCAGCCAAGGTGAGGTGAGAGGCACTGCCCCTAGTAGCAGACCTGCTTGTGGCAGGAAGTTGAGAACAAAGATTACATGAGCAATGTGAAGCTCTCACTGGGCTCTTGAGTCTGGGTGACTGGGGCTGGATTGGAGTGTAGAATCAGAACAGGTCCACCAAGTACTGGCCCAAGGAGAGTCTAGAGCCTTGAGTCTCTACCCCTAGTGGGGGAAATAGCATTCCAGATCTGCTTGCTGAAGTCAGGTGGGAAAACACTGGGCTCCATAGTTTGGGATGCTGGGGCAGTTTCTACTACAGCATACCAATCAGGGAAAGAGGCCTATGTGGTGGCTCTAAGACTAAACAGTCACATACTGAGGGATCCAGATGGGTAAATAACTGAGCCTGTCAGGGGACAGAACACCCTAACAG
>PVHP010033158.1:0-19885 GCA_004024765.1 Zapus hudsonius | reverse complement strand
AGCTGTGTTGTCAGGGGCGGGCTTATGGGGTTATAAGCCAGCTTCCCCTTGCCAGAGTTTGGCACACCTTCCTGCCGCTGTTTGCAGTGCTGTGGCAGAGGTGATGTCCAGCCCTCTGCTCATGCCATCGTTTTCCCTGCCAGAATGGAGTCTCCCCTTGAGTCCATAAGCCAAATAAACCCATTCCTCCACAAGCCGCTTTTGTTTGGGTTCTTTCTGCGCAGCAACTAGAAAGCTGACTGCAACAGTATCTTTTCATTATAGAGGTCATTCAACTCCTTAATTAGATTTAATTACTTCAATTACTTCTAGGTACTTTATTCTTTTGAAGCTATTGTAAATGGAATTTTTTTCCTGATTTCTTTATCAGCCAGTTCATTATTGGAATGAGAAAAACCACAGATTATTATATGTTGATACTTTCCCTGCTACTGTGCTGAATGTGTTTATCAGATCTAATAATTTTCTGGTAAAGTCTCCAGTGTCTTTTATGTATACAATATATCATCTATCAATAAAAATAATTTGACTTCTTCATTTTCTTTGTTTTATATTGCTCTAGCTAAGACTTCAAGCGCTATACTGACTAAGAGTATAGAGAATAGTATCATTATTATTTCTGATTTTACAGGACATGCTTTTAGTTTTTCCCCAATTAGTAGGTTGGCTGTAGGTTTGTCATATATAGCCATCAGGGTGTCAAGATATGCTTCTTTTATTTCCAGTATCTTCAGGGCTTTTAACATTAAGCAATGTTAAACTTTATCAAATGCCTTTTCTGTATCTATTGAAATGATCATGTGATATATATCCATAAATCTATTTAAGGCTGTGTTGCATTTTTTACTTGTAATTTATTTTTTATGTCCCCAAATGAAATCAACTTGATTATGCTGTGCAATTTTTTAACATGTGTTGTTAAGTTCAGCTAGTGAGTACTTAATTGGGATGTTTTATGTCTGTGTTCATTGAGGATGTTTCTCAATATTTTTTATTATTGTGTCCTTATTAAATTTTATTATTAAGGTAATACTTGCATTTTAAAATGTTTTTATGGAATTCTAGTTTATGGAAACATTTGAACAGAATAGGTATTAGGCAATTTTAAATATCGGATACAATTCAACCATGAATCTGTTTGATCTTGGACTTTTTAATGGTTATATTTTAATCTCATTACGTATTAATAATATGAGCTTATTACTTGGGTAAATTTCCTTGGCTTCATTCTTTCCCCTGACTTTTCTTTATTATTCTTCAGTTATATAAAATACCTTAGGTGTGAATTATTCTCTGTATCATTATTGTGTGATGGTCTATTTCTCAGTTGGTCAGTGCCCATGTCTGTCTGTCTGTCTGTCTGTCTGTCTGTCTGTCTGTCTCTCTCTCTCTCTCTCACACACACACACATCTCACACACACACACACACACCACCAACACCTGAAACATGGGCTAATACTTGGTTCCTATCGAGTCTTCATATTATATGAGGCAAAACTTAAGTCCTTCTGGTTAATGGGATGAATTCTTACTTGTCTTATTAATATTCATGTATCCTCTTAAAATAATTTTGAAATATGCCATGTAATTCAGGTTTAATATTATTGTCTATTTGTCCAATACCAAGTATGGGGAGACAAAATAAAACAAAGGGGCTGGCTCTACATCTGTCTTAGCTCTGGCACATCTGACTTCATGCTGTACATTAACCCATTTCTCCAGGTCTCATTGCTTGGAAAAGCAACAGAATGAGGTGGTACCTTATGAAAAGCTAACAATGAAGAAACCATTATGAAGAAGTATTTGATCTTTGAGGTAAACACAGTTTAACAGCTACATTAAACAAATACAAACAATAACTGTTCTTGATATTTGAGGTAAACTCAGCTTAACAGCCACATTAAAAATAAAAACAATATCTGTGGTGAAGAGGCACTCAGGAATTTTAAAATGGTACACTCAAAAGCTCCAAGTGAGAGAAAATATGACAACTGAAGAATGCTTGAAGAGATCTATACTGTTTAGAGCTGAAAGAAACTAGGAGAAAGAATAGCAAGACTAACTGTATGGGGTTTCAGGTGAGGGAAAGACAGAACCTGAAAAGCCTTTGACTGCCATGGTAAATCATTGTTCAATTTATAACTTCAGTTCATTTCAAAGCCGCAGTTGTGGCACACTAAACATAGGTGACAGGTTGCTCAGAAAACTAAGGTATATCTTATATCTTCCATCTGTAGTTTCTGGAACCATCCAGATGAAATCCATGGATCAATGCAGAAACTTTTGAGGAGGACCCTGTATGTACTTCTCAGGGAAGAATGAATTGTCTCTGGAGTCTTCAATTGGCCTCTGACTCACATCCAGATAAAGAAGCCCATTTTCCCCTTTGAGTCTGAGAGCATTTCAATCATTTTATTTTAGCAGCTTATACCCAATGCACTTTTCACTCTATGCTATGGTTGGTCCCAGGAGTATGTATGAATTTATAAGAAGACATTTTTATACTATTTCCAGCTAAGACTAGAGAGAAAAATAACTTCAAAATCTAGAGATTAACTTCACCCTTATGATTACTGGTGTGTCATTAATGGATAAGAAGGCTATTGGTGTGCTACTAAATACTACACACACACACACACACACACACACACACACACACACACACACACACCAGTCAGAAATCCAAAGCAAGAATAAATTTTAGTGGCAACTGGCAGAAAAACTTTATAGAAGGATGAATAGAAATATGTTTGATATGATTTTTGCAGTAATAAATCCTATCACATCAAGAAATGCCTAGTTTGTCTCGGCACATTTATTTGAACACAGAATGATTTATAAGCTTGTGTAATATGCTTGTCCCATAAAGAATTACTTAAAGCATGCCAAAAGAAAGAGCTATCTGATACATTGATGATTTAAAGTCAATTGTATCTAAAGCCAACAGATCAAATTTTCTGGGCATTAATGACTAGAGGTGTTTTATTCATTTAAAAGTAAAACTTGAAAATAGAAAAACCTGAATCCCTCAACACTAAGTAAAGGAACTGTGACTTTTTTTTTCTTTACATTGCTCTAGTTTAGAAATTTATCAGAGTCATAAACCCTTAGGATAAAATCAGATGCTATAATACAATCCAGTCAAATCTACTTCTGCTCTTGGATTTGTTTATATGCTCATAAAATTACCATATTAATGCCTTCCTGTAAAGGAAGATATCATGTAGCACCCTCCAGCTGGTAATAAGGTCGAATACATCACAGTTCTGGGCCACAAGTGATTATTTTACTTAGAGTCATATTCCACTCTGCAGCTGAATAGTTCCCACCTTTCCTTATAGTCATTGCAGGTCTGACATGTCCTGGCCTTGAGTACACTCATCTCCTCTAATGTTCTCCATCTCCATACCGCCATCAGCTGGAGTGGTACTGTGGTTGAGTACAAAGGCAAAATCAATAGCCATGAGTATGAATATTTTTACAAAAAAAATTTAGAAAATATCATGCTTTCAATTATGATTTCCTGCTTAAAGTATCTATTCATTTAAAAAAGCAGAAAGCTAAATGCTACCACTAAAACAGTGCAACTTTTTTCTGTGTATGGTGTAAAATAATAATAATAATAATAATAATAATAATAATAATAATAATATTGTAACATTTCAGGTGGTTTAAATGTAAAATGTCCCCCATAGCTTCAGAGCATCTGTGATTAAGCTTCTGACTTAGTCCCCAGCTGATGGAACCTTTGGGGTGGAGCCTTGCTGTGGGAGGTGTGTTGCTGGGATGGACCTTGACATTGAAGAGTTTAGCCCACTTGATGTTGAGAGCCAGAGCTCTGTTCTTTCTGTGCTGTGGATGTGTGGCTTTGTAAGCCAACTACCATGCTTATCCACCATGATGAAGCTTCTTCTCAAAACTGTAAGCCTGAAATAAATCTTTTCTTCCCACAAGCTGCTTCTGATCAGGGTTTTTGAGGTAGGGTCTCTCTCTAGACCAAGCTAACCTGAAATTCATTATGTCATCTCACAGTGGCCTCCAACTCACAGAGATCCTCCTACCTCTGTCTCTGAAGTGCTGGGATTAAAGGTGTGTGCCACCATGCCTGGTGTAATGGCTATACTATTTATTGGGAAACTACAATTAGATACTCATGCTCAAATTTGGTATAGAGCTTGGCTAAGGTCACAAAGCTATTGACTTGTATAACTGAATTTAAAATTGAGGCTTTCTTTCAAAGCTGTTAACCATCACCTAAGAAGGCACATTTTCTCCTCAGTTGTATGTATATATTTGAGGATCTATGAGGTTCAAATTATATACAAAAACTTTTAAATAACTACCAATATTTCCAAACAGAAGGACTGACAGTTTTGCTATATTTCAGAGAGGGGAAGCAAGCTGGTTTGATAGAGGTGTTGGGATGAATTGCCCTTCAGATTGGAGCATTGTTAGAATTATTATCATCATGACATAGGCGTAATGATAGGGTCCTAAGAGGCGAGGGATGGAGGGAGAGAGAGAGAGAGAGAGTGACAGAGAGAGAGAGACAGAGAGACAGAGACAGAGAGACAGAGACAGAGACAGAGAGACAGAGAACTAGACAGGGACTTCAGTCCCATGCATAGTAGTATCCTGAAACCAGAAGGAGACTTTATTTCTGAAGAACAGAGAGAAAGTTCTGTTGATAAGACCCTACATTCTGGGAGCTACTAAGGTACAGGGAGTCAGGAAGGTACTAGATAGGCCCCAAAGCCATACCTCAAGTGGCCTTGGGCCCTAGCCACTGGGGCTTGGACCTGCTTTGTCATGTTCACAGGAGCCAGAAAAAGAACTTGTGAGCCTGCTAGAGACATTGCTGCCGGTTGGTGGTTTAAGCGTCTTTGGAACAGCTCATGTGTAGTCTCTGAATGCTGCAGCATCTGTATTCCAATAATACCGTGTTGAACTATCACCCTTTAGGACTATTTTAGTACTGCTTTATGTGCCTTTTTTTGTCATTGTTATAGTTCTAAATTTATTCTCAATCAAGTAAAACAAGTCCCACTATTTATATTGCTGGAGAGACTTCTCTTTTATTTCCTCTAAATTATCAAATGATGATATAAAGCCATCAACTCAGTTCTTCAGTGTTTTCTGTATCTCTCATTCCTCCCTGATCCTCCTGAAACTGAAAACCTCTGTTCCCCTCTTGACACAGTGCCTGGACCATCTGCTGGATTAAGGAAGGTTATTCTCTTAAAAACAGCTGGCTAATCCCACTAAACTGTCAGGAGAGGCAAATTGTTCAACAACATGAAATTTTAATAAAGCTAGACGCACAGAGCCCTCATGCACACATGACACACTAGGAAATGTAATGTTTACAAGTTAATCCTAACGGGTTTATTTATAATTACTCCAATAAACTACTAATCCTTATTAATAGCCTAGGCAGTGAACATGAGTTTTCACATGCTGGTTAGGAACTAAATGAATCTGAATTTTGATCCTGTCCTTACCAGGAAAATGACTTAACTTTCTAAGCCTCAAATTTTATCATCTGGAAAATGAACAGAACTAAAACATGGAGATTAATTTTTCAAGCTGCTATAGGATTAAGTTATATACAACTAGAAAAAATTTCTAGAAATAATGTTTAACAACAGTTAATGCCCTCAACTCTTTAAAATTACATGGCTAATTAAACTTACTTTTTAAATTAAAATAGTGTAATGGTGTTGAGGCTAAAAATATGTATGATAGGAGATATTGAACTGCCTTGGAGAGGTAATGACATACCACTACACTTTTAAATATGTTGTTTTTCTTATTACTAAAGGCAATTAGGCATATGTAAAGCTGCAGAGTGAACTTGACACTTTCGAGATTCATGGTGGCAGAGTATCACAAAATGGCTAATTCAATATTGCATGCTTTAATTACAAAAATTACTTTCACAGGAGCATAATATAACTTTCAAGCTCATGATTGGGGCTAATCAGTATTAATTTGCCCTAACTATTCTCATAATGATGCGTCTCTACCTATATATCAGCTAATTTCCTGATTACATCAATTCTACCATGCGAGACAAAAATAAGATACTAGTTGATGGACATAGAAAGTAGGAATAAAGTAGTAACCAAGCATCAACAGCCAGGTTATTTTTTAAGCAGAAAAGGTTGGTAGGAGAAGGCAAAAATGAAAAGCAATGACATTTTCTTCTTCCACAAAATGACCTGGGAATGAAAGCCTGTGAAAAATGAGGTGTCAGGTCAGAGAAGCCAGCGACTCTGGACATTCTGAATTTGTCCTTTGATACCATTTGTAGGGGGACAAGAGTTTCTTGGAATAGAACAGAGGAAGGCACATGGGCTCAAGAAATCAAAACACAGGAAAGCTCAGTAAACACTGATGTACCAAGTAGCATGTAGTCTATAGACACAAATAGCCTTGCACTTTTCTTTGATGATTTTTGGCTGCAATGCCTTTGACTGACCTTCACAGACAAAGTGCAGAAAGCAAAAGTGCAAAACACTGTATGTAAGCTCTTTAGGAAGCAGGACCCCCAAATAAATCAGGAACCAAGCCTTCACGATGCTCTCTGTCAGAGGAAGAGACCAGGGTCTTCAGTAGAAAAGGCTCACGCATGTACCTTCTGCAGAGTGATTCATTGGCCTGAGGAATAAACTGTCAGGGTCTGTCTCACTTGGCTTAAAATTTGCCTTTTTCTGCTCTTGGCTCATGTTCCTCTCTCATGTTCTTTGTACTTCTGATTCTGATGTCTGCAAAGAGTAGTTGCTGAGATTCGGGCTCCTCGGCATGATCTGACTTGTGCCATTCATCCTACCAGGGTCTAGGTGACAAGTGTGGTAATTAAGGAAGGAGGAAATGCCAGCAGCAAGAGGAGACAGGAATTAAAGACTGATGGCTGGGCTGAGCAGGTTGCTTGCCTTTCTGGTGACAGCCACTGCAGTGACTGGGAACTTGGGTTGCTTACTAGGGCGCAGGCAGAAGAGACCACAGATCAATAATTGCCTCCTTCAGCACAAATATATGACCTGCATTGCTGGTTGTGAAACACTGTCTAGCCAGGTCTGGTATCCCTGTAAACAGCTGGCTGGGGATGAAAACTTAGCATTTGAAGGGAGATAAGTTTGCAGCTTCCTCCACAAAGGAACATCTGTGTGTGATGTGACCAGAGCTTACAAAGAGCTGCAAGGTACTGTCCTCCTACTTCAGCATCCATGTCAAAGCGCCAACCAAAATGAGGAAAATTAAGAAACAGAAATCCAAAGCAAGCGACCTCCCAGTGTTCCTGAAGACATCAAACACTTCAAAGGAAAAGGAGATGCTTGAAAAGATGTGAGAACTATTTTTGTATTTGGGAGCAGAGCACATATACTGAAGCTGAACATGAGAGCTCCAGGGAAGAAAGGACCAAATAGTATTTTGTTGTCTCTGTTCTCACCTTCTCTAAGCTGTAGTCAGAATTCAGTGGAAGACAATTATACTACACATTAAACAGATTCTCTTTCCTCTGTCAAGATGTAAATTGCTTTGAATAGCTTTTCGTGATTTTTAATTTCACTAACATGAAATTGGCAATTATTTATGCCTTCTCACACCTGAGAGAAGATTTCTGGAGATAAGAGCGGATTCATATTTATATTTAAAGCAATTTCGCTGAGAATAAAAGGATTTTTTAAATGGGAAAATTTATCTTGGCTTTTTCGGGGTCTTGCCAATAAAATGCAAGTTCTAAGGAAGGCTTTCTCTCTTCATATTTTAATGTTTTTGAAGCTAAAATATAGTGTCATTCATAATAAGATGATCTTTAGTGCACACTGATTAATTTGTTTACGGATAACAGGAAAATGTATGAAATATTGATTCATTCCAAATATGAACATCTAGGAGCTGATCTTGACATGTCTGCAGAGAGAAGAAGCAGGACCTCTTTCAGACAGGAGTGGTATACAGAAATGTGAACTAAGGAAGCAGTGACCTACAAAGATGCTTTATTTGTAAATGCCAATAAGTGACCGAGTCTTATTATGAAATGTTACCATGGGCCATAGCTAGGTGACTGAATGAATAGTACGCAAGGTACGTCAGTCCTCCTTGCTGTGCCAGCACACCCTTCCTAGATCAGGACTCACAGTAGAAAACTGAAACCAATCCAAGCCATTCAACAAACATGGCAGCTTATTCAGAAACACCTACACATTAAAGTATTGAAATAAAATACCTAAATTCAGCTTTTGGCTTATAAGAAATGATATATTTATTCTTGCATTTAGATTTCTTCTTTGAGGTGAGACATAATGGAAGGAAGGAAGTTTTCTTCACTACCTGCTCCTGGATTTGTGTCGATCTACCTAAAAGCCTTGAGAAAAATAAACAATATTTTAATTGCTATTTTTGGCAATCCCATAAAACCTGCAGTATTGTCAAATCATATAAACAATTTTAAATGAAAAAGAAAGATTTGTCAGTTAATACTCAACTTTTATTTAAAAGTATATTGTATTTTAGTTTCTGTGCTAATTATTTCATATAGACTGTTACTAACTTCACCATAATAGCACTTGGCTATCATTATCTTTATTTTATACAGGAAAAAAGGAAACTAGGCAAACTAGGTAATTTCCTTGTAATGTAGCAAGTAGCAGAACTGGGTTGGAGTCTGGGTAAGCCCTCTGCAGGACTTGTGGCCCGACTATCACACACACCTCTGCTAAAGTTAGACCCAAGTTAGGTTACATAGACTTGAATTACCTATTACCACCTGACCCACCACTTTAAAAGAAACTCTTCATTATATTACAATATAACAAAAGATTATTATAATATGGCATACAATACAAACTGTCTTCACTTAAACAAAAACAAATCTTCAAACCTATGGACCTAGACCTAACAATTTAAAGATAATATTTAAGAGCTATAAACTCTAGAAATTTGGTAACAGCTTTAATTATGTTCACAAAAACATTTAAGACTCTACAGTGGTAAATGGCCTTTGAGTGAGTCACCCAGAAACTTGCAAAAAGCTGGAGATGGGTAGAGATTGTATAATACAAAGCCTTAGTAACTTTTTTGGTAACCTCCATTAAGAAATCAATCAGTGATATCTACTTCCTGAGAGGATATAGAAGCTTTAGGAGAGTGCATGCTTGCTGAGTACTTACCAAGTTCAATACCCTGAGCACATTACATTTGTTACCATGATTAATCTAGGCAGTGAGATGCCAAAACCACCCCAACACGCTGTGCTATACTGTCTCAAGCTTGCAAGGTGTTGACTGTGCCTAATGTCAGTGGGGAAAGAGGAGAGATTTACCAGATGATAATTATCACACCAACATGAGAGGGAGAGAGGGAGGGGAAGAGAAAGGAGAGTGGGAGGGAGAGAGGGAAGGAGAGAGAGAGCTGCTAGTGGCAACACTTTCTTTCCAGGCACTGCTGAGTGGCTGCCTGGGCTCACAGGAGGGATGGAGCCTGTAAATGGAACATAGCTTCAAGGGGCACCTAGGGAAGAAGCAAATGGTTTGTGCTACGGAAAGAGTAGGGATGTATAGAGCTGAAAATAGCATCACTGGGGGAGTTAACCTCAGTGAAAACCAAGAGGGGAACAAATGTGTTTCCAAGAATCACTGTATGTAGATGAGAACAAGTAGGAAGTTCCGATTGCAGCTTTAAATGGTGATATGATCCCAGGGATGCTCAGAATGGAGCAGAGAGAGAGAGAGAGAGAGAGAGAGACCTGGAGAGACTCCAAAACAGAAGATGGGCACACTCCTGCCTGGCAATCACGAATTAGCATCTGTCCCTGTCTGTGCATGCTTGCTGCCACTTCTTACCTTTAATTTTTAATTGTTTTATTCCTTTATTTACTTTCTTTGCTTAAGTATTTCTCTTTCTCACTGTCTCACTGTGACAGCCCTACTCTGTCTTTCTTACCCACTTCTTGCTGGCTCCCTTTTCCTCACCCAAATACTCCCCACTTCTGCTTTCTTATTGGATATGTTCCATCAACCTTTATATTCTCTTCCCTTCAGATCCTTTCTTCAGATCTCTTCCTTCCCTCTTGTGGTCTCTTTTCTACATGCACACACACACACACACACACACACACACACGAGAGAGAGAGAGAGAGAGAGAGAGAGAGAGAGAGAGAGAGAGAGAGAGAGAGAGAGGAGAAGTGAGTCTAAATTCCACATATGGATTGCATGAATCACTAGATCACTTATAGATGGATTGCATTGAATCACTAGATCACTTATATCCATTTTTACAGTATTGATTCTGCCAAGCCTAAGTGTGGGAGTTCTTTCATCTCTTATTGTGTTCTTTGATGCCCTTCTTCAGGGTCATGAAGTTTTTACAGTAGAGGTCTATCGCTTCATTAGGTTCACTCCTAGGTATTTTATTTTTGACACCACTATGAATAAAATCTTCTCTTGATGTGTTTAGCAAGTTTCTTAGAGAAGGAAGGCCTGCTAATTTTTCATATGTTGATTTTTGTAGCCACTTTGCTAAAAGCACTTATTAGGTCTGAAGGTTTTTAGTGGACTCTCTCAGGTCTTTTGAACAGAGGATCATGTTGAATACAACTAGGGGCGCTTTGGATATTTCATGTTGTATTTGTGTCCTTTGTTTTCTTTCTCTTGTCTCCTGGCTTTAGCTGATTCTTTAAACACTATATAGAAAAAGAGAGTAGGGAGAATGTTCGCCCTTGTTTCATTCTAGATTTTAGAGGAAATGATTTGTTTTTCTCCATTTGGTATAATGTTGTCTATAGGCTCATTGTATATCTACAATGTTTCTTATTTTTCTATGCTGTTGATCTGTGCATCTGTTGGCTTGGATATCTCTTCTTGTTTATTAATTAATTTGTTGCAGAATATATGTGGGTGGGGGTAGGGGTTTGGTGGAATGGGGAGGGTGGGGGGGTGGGGGGTGGGCATGGGGGTGCCCCAGGGTTTTTCTTTGCTGCACATAAACATCTGATGCTTGCATCACTTTTCATGCCCACCTTACATAGGGAAGTTGAACCTGGGTGTGCAGGCTTTGCGAACAGGCAGCTTTAAGAGTTGAGTCATCTTCTCAGCCCCTTCTCTAGTTTTAATTGACAATCTTGCTATGATCAGTAGACTTTTCACATCTCAGTCTCCAGTACTTAGAGAATAAAACAAATTATTGTAACAGAAACATCCAACTATACAAGATATTAAAATAAATCTTTTTTAAAAAATTAATGAATACCCACTAATACACTATCAAGGACCATAAAGAAGTTAAACATTACTTGGGGTAAATGTGGAAATACTACATGAATGGAATAAAGAAAGAGACAAAAACTAGGGAAAACAGAGGAGAGGAGAACAAAGGTTAAATAAATGGAAGAAAAAAGATACCACAATAGGGGTAGAAAGAATATAATTAAAGATAAGATAAAAGAACAAAAGATTGGATAAAAAAAAGCAAATATTTTCCAATAATTAGGAAGTTCCAAACAAAAATTTTATTAAATGTTAGATGAAGGGAAAAACAATAAAAATATAAGTTTTAAAAACTATATCCTAATCAGATGACATCTTAATACTATTGAAAGTATAGTAAAAAAGTGAAAAACACAAAAAGTAAAACAAAAAAAGAAAAGAAGGATAAAAAGATAACATTGCCAGATGACAAAAAATGTAAATATAATTAAATGAATATGTGTGAGGGAATAAAAATGACAAACATAAAGTTTTTATTGCAATAAAGGGAGAAAACAAATAAAAATGAAATGCAAAGGAAAAGGGTGAGGGCAGGTTTAATGAGTTATAATTACCGAAGCTCTTACTAGATGCCAGTTAGGTTACTGCTAGTTTTATACTGTAATCCATGTCATGAATAGCTTCATGAATAGGAAATGTTTTCTACATTTTCATTTTATTTTAGCTCATGAGCCTAGAATTTAAATACAGGGTTAAAATGCAGAAGTATTCTTATATTTTTAAATATTAATAATAACTATTTGTTGCCATAAAAATCTTGGGGTGAGTAAAAACTCATGATGAGTGGGATAAATTATATGACTGTGCTATTATAGAGAAAAACATATACCTGATAATAGAATGCAGGATGTTCACTACTATGTTTGCATAAAGACTGAATTGTCCTTAGCTGTCTTCTGCAATATGTTAAAGTTATAAATACTGCAAAAGGATTAAAGTCTTACATAAGAACTTTCACAGTTGCAGAATACTAAATTGCTTTCCTAAAGTGTTCTACCAATATACAGTGCTTCCAGAAATGAATAATGGTGACACTATCTTAGATCCTTCACCAGGATTCTAGAGTATCATTTTTAAAGCTTTGATCATTTAATGAGAAATACTTTGTTCTTGCTTACGTTGAATTCCTAAGTCAGCTGAAGTTTTAACTATACATTTTTTTCTGAGTACATGTTTATTGGTATTCTGTGCTTGATTTTTTCCCCTCGAGGTATTTTCTTTAAATCTGCTTCTGCCCAGTCACTCCCAAATCAAAGAAGAGCCCATGTCTCTACCTCTCAGGGGCTTGCTGTTATCATGGCAATGTTTCCATTGTATGACATTGTCACCCTCTCACAGCACGAGTCTTCCTTTTCATATTTTAAGTTTTGTAAACCGCTGGGTAACACTTGTGATGCTCTATAAATAATAAATAATAAAAGTCCTGTAGTCATCAGCCTCTCTGATCAAGGGTGGCTTTCACCTGACTTCACATGAGCAGACATATAAAAGGAAAGAAGGAACTCTCTCAATGGTT
This sequence comes from Zapus hudsonius, assembly GCA_004024765.1. Lineage (NCBI taxonomy): Eukaryota > Metazoa > Chordata > Mammalia > Rodentia > Dipodidae > Zapus > Zapus hudsonius. Next base: position 7,098 of record PVHP010033158.1, on the reverse strand, counting down.
TGGCTGTTCATCTGCAGTGATAACCAGGCTGGTAAAAGAAGACATCATAAAATTCAGATGGAAATTGATATGCATCCATATGCATATGATGTGAAAATAGAGGGGGGATTTCTAAGAGAGGGAAGACCTCGAAAGTGAGGCGAGGAAGAAATGAGAGGGTCATGATAGGGGAGACATAATAGCAGAATGGAGTGCTACTCCGAGGAAGGGACCAGACTGAGTGGGAATGAGGGATGGGAAGGGGATGAATCCAAAGAGCATACATATACATAAATACACACATATGGAAATGTCACAATGAAGCCTACTTGTTTGTATGGTAACCAAAAGTTAATTAACTCACAAAAATTAAAAAAAGAAAACACGTGCCAGCCCAGCTCGTAGTGTGCTCACCTTGCTTCCTGATGGACTCATGCGAAGCAAAACTCTGAACTTCAGTGCTATGAACGACTGTGAAAGGATTCAGTGGAGAGAGAGATTGTAGACAAAGAAAGAGAGAGGGAGAAAATAAAGGAGAGTTGGAGAAGTAGTGAGACAGACATGACGGAGAACAAAAGGATACTGCAGAAGTGAGAAGTAAACTCTAGTAAGGAACTAGATTTACACCAGGATCCGCAGAAGGAACATGAAACTCTGGAAGCCCATGAATTGAGTGTCTGTCACTTGCCCACCTAATGCTCCCTTTCTAAATATTTGTACTTTCCCACAATATAAATATCTTGAAATATTTTTATGTTATGATGATATGGAATATTTTAATTATACACAAACATAGAATACTATAATGCAATTCAAGAAACAATCAACTAGCTCTCATAATTACCAACCTAAGGCCCACTCTGGGTTCATTTCTTCAATCACTGCCTAGCTCCTAAATTTCTTTTACACAAATTCCAAACATTACACAGTTTCAAATATTTTAGCATACATTCCTAAAACATAATATACTTTTGCATGTATAACCCCAGGCTGGGGAATGGCTTGATGGATCTAGTGCCTGTGCAATCATGGATTTTGGTTCCCGGAAGTCATATAAAACCAGGCGCAGTAACCTGAGCTCCTGTAACCCCAGCAAGATGGATGGCAGAGACAGAGAAGTCCCTAGAAACTAACAGGCTAGACAGCCTGGTGAATGCAGTGGTGAATAATGACAGACGGAGCCTCAAACGAGGTAGAAGGGGTAGAAGGTACAGATTGACAACTGAGGTTGGTTTCTGACCTCCACATACATACCCACACTCGTACACATGAACATGCATGCACACTCAAATGTGTGTGTGCACACACTGTACAAACATGCTAAGAAGTATAACTGCAATATCATTATCACATGTAACTATAACACTAACTTATAATAACACAAAAGCATTGTTTTTCAAATTTCCAACCATCTTAGAGTTGATGATTTTTTTAATTTTAGGGTTTTTTGAATATACATACAAACTAGCACCATAGAGATTGGTGATAAGTTTCTTTAGGGCTACGGAGTCTTCTCTTCATGTCCCTTGCTGTTTATGATTGAAGAAGCCAATCATTTGCCTTGCAAGAATTTCCTACAGTTTGGATTTTTCTGGTTGCATTTCCATCCTGTTTTTCAATATGTTTCTCTGTCTCCTATATTTCATAGATTGAAATGTGGTCAAATTCATGTGGAGTTGGTCAAGTCTATTTCAAAGGTTGTGTTTTGTTTTGCTACTGAGATATATAATGTTTTATTGTCTTTATTGAACAGTGAGCAACTATTGGTGATCAATGTCTTCTAGGATCTATTAATTCTGTAGAGGTTGCAAATGGCACTAATCTAATTCCATCGCCACCTTCATTATTTAGTACTTCTGTAAAGATAATCTATTTCACCAACTCTTCAGTAATGTGAAGAAATAGTTCTAATCTTGTCACTTACAACAATGCCATTCCTTTGAGAAACCAGTGCAGCCACCTGCCGTCAAAGTTTGTTTGCAGCTGATGCATTCAGAGATTCCTCACATGGATGCATCTTACTTCACTTCCTTTAATAGGTCATTCACCCCCATATTTGTGTATTGAAATATATATCATCATGTGAAAATTCTTTAATTGATTAATTAAAATGATTTAACAACATTCTAATTAATTTCTCCTTTTGATTCTCTCTTAGCTGGGTTATACTACTTTTTATAAATATTGATGGAATTTTATTTCAGAATAGTATTGCAGATATTACAAAATATGTGATCATAAAACACGTCAGACCTTGATAACTTAGACATCTACAAAGCAAGGAAAGAGAATGTTATCTCCGGACCACAGCAGCAACAGCCCCAGAGATATTGGCTCAAAGGTGAGAGTTGAACAAAATGGTAAGGGCAAGTTCCTTGACCTTGTGCTTAGGAGAAACAAAGCCCTTTAAAGAGTGGTGCACACACGAAAGCATGATGCCAACCCACTGTGTGTGGAGGTGAGAGGAGAAATGAAAGAGTAATATAGAAAATAATAAGGAACAAGTGCAAACAGTTAAGCCTGCCAGCTTTATCATCAGGTTGCATATAGATTAATTTAGGTAATCAAAGACAAATCTTCCATAATGTAACAAATGCTCTAAATCAGAGTTCATTCAAACAATAATGCTCATGGTCCAGAAAGCACCCTTAGGTTGGATACCACTTAAAATGACTGAAGTGGACAAAGTTACCTTTATATCATCAGCTCATAGTCACATTTCTGCAGTTTGCATGTGACAATGTTTGGATAATAATCTATCAGCTTTTTTCTGTGTAATTTTTTGTTGTATGAATGTGAGGTTGAGAAACACCAACCTATCCTGACTTGAACTCTTCTTGTCAGCTTCCAGGCTCATGTTGCTCTAAGGCAAATAATATTCAGCCAACCCACTGTGACTGGGTTCATTTGTTAGAATGAGGAAAATGCTGTAAGATTCCACTTGCAAGTGGCCATAGAAGCAGAGTGTAATGTTATTGATACATGGAGACACCAAGATGGGTTATCAGTTTTCATTTATTCTTTGGATCCAGTTAACAGATCCCAAAGGACAGCCCATTTCCAGTAGGATTTTGCTCTTGGTAGCAGCACAGTCCGTTCACTTTATGATCTCTTCAGAGTTGTCTGACAGCTAAAATTTATATAGCTAAACCTCAGGAAATACATGTCTGACTTACTTTGTAAAAAATGTTTCCAATGCTTTAGAGGTTCTCAATGGAATAGAGCTCTCTTTTGGGAATCTTATATCATTAGTTATGGTTTACAGAACGTTACATACCATATGATCTCTCTTCAAGACAATCAGATATTCTTGGTTCAGGAGAGTATTTCTATATCCCTGTCACTAAATATATGTAAAATTACTTAATAAATTGAAGGATGGTGGGAACAAATTTATAGAAAACATCTAGCAATGGGGAAGGAAGTGGTTTCCTAAAACAATATCCATTTAACATATATATGTTCCAGATTTACTTTTATCTTATTTAATTCACTTTAATTTAGGAGGACCCAGTTATAACTACTTGCAGATAATTTCAGTAGCCATCCTAGTAGCACATGAATGTTTCACCTGTCATAATTACCTTGTAAGACAAACAATTTATATATTATCTCAAATAACATGGAAGGAGTAAGAAATTTACCTGTGAATGTTTTTTTGTCTTTGATAATAAAATGTAAATGGTTAAATTCTTCACTGAACATGGATGGAAGACCCCGTGTCTGCTTAATTCCCCAATATGGGTGGGGCCTTTATCAAAGTGACTAGATTTGCATTTGTAATCTTTCAGACTGATTTCTTATTTCTCTTTCATTCTTCATCTCACCTCCTATGAAGGATTTTATTGCTCACATATTGTAACCAAAATATGTATGAAGCTCCTTTATTTTAGGACTTCACTAAGTACTAACCATGAGGAGAAAGCCAGTAAACATATCAGAATTCTGTTGACATTTGATAAACGGGTGATTGCAAAAATGTTTCTGCCTATTAGATAATTATGTTCTTAATGTGGAAGGTAATCCTTCTCAGTGGCCTATGTGTACTACCAATTCAGTACTGATTTTGCTATAGACTGTGAGAAAAAAGAAATAATAGTAATTCTGTTTCTTATTTAAAAGTTTGATATTTTGTTCATCATGCTCGTTTTTGCATGAGACTCCTAAATAATGCATTAGAACATTTATCTCGACCACTGAATTTTTGCTGTCCTTTCAATTTTGCAAGGCAAGAGCTTCACTTACTTAACCCAACTTCCAGGCAAGTTATTACTCACTCATAACCTCAGCCCTTATTGTTTTCCTAATCAGTTTAAAATTTTGGTACATTAAAATCATCTGGCAGAGTCCATTAGAAAATCCAGCAGATATTCAGAACACCTGAATTGAGCCTTAAGAATATAAATTTTTAATAATCAATGCTATACGAGTAGAATTGTACCTGAAATTTATGTTGATATCTTAAGTCCTTCTTCCTGTAAATTGAAAATAAGAATTTGTGCAGATGTATAGTAAGACGTGGAGTAGGAGAGATTCTTCTTCTTATCTGACTTGTGTCTTTATAAGAAGAGACAAAGAGACAAACAAACAGAGAGAAAACTCACAAATATACACTTTTCATATATTTGAGGAAAGTAAGGCATTTGCCTTGGGTACACAATTTAAACGATCACCAAAAACTCAATCATCAAGATAAATATTTTAATGCATTGTTATAAAAAGACTTGTGCACAAAAGCACATGATTAATAATGACCACAAAATGATCAAGACAATGACTGGATCTATGCAGCTAACCCAAGCTGTAAACCAATGGTTGCCAGCCACTGACAGACACTAGAATAGAGAGCATAGCCCTGTTCATATTTTTTTCTGTCTCGTAATCTGAATAACTATGAGAGAATGAATTGCTGTATTTTAAGGTAACCCATTTTAGGAACATTGTTACAAAAGCTCTAAGAAACTAACACAATCACTTATGCCTTTTAGTAATTTGTAATTCTTAGTAATCTTTAGTAATGATTGTTCCACAGATTAGAATTCTATCTCACTCGGTGTTTAACTCCAGCACATTTTCTGGAAATGTTCAATCCTATTTGTTTTGTTAATTAGGTGGAACATTTTAATGTTCCTATCTTATTTTTTGCCCACTAGACCATATCCCAGTATGTAGTTTTCCTACTGAATCATCTCAGGAAAGTCTGTGCACCAGCTCCTGCCTCTAAGGTCCATTTTCTTTCCTCTATTCAAGAGACCTCCCTTACAGCTTGCCAGATGGATTGGCCCTGTTTAAAAATAATTTTTATAGCTTTTAACAGTCTATTTGTAGCCTTCCATCACCCCCTCATGTTGAGCTGCCATTGGTTCAGGAAATTATTTTTTCTTATAACTTTTTAAACACTTAAGTTTGCTTTATGAATCTCTTCTACTTTTTTGTTGATGGCTTTATAGAAACCAAAGCAGCCGAAGACCATACTCTCTTGACGCACACAAATGTAATTTTTAAAGTCTTAGACTATGACTGTTATAAAATTGTTCCGTATTAACCATGCAATTAAACTTTGTCTTTTCTAAAATTTCTAGGAAATGAGGCATGTGCAGAGGTTAATTGGCATCATGTACGTAGGTGCCTTCCCCCTGCAAATCAGTATAAATTGGGCTACAGAGTTGGATGAGACACAGTTACAACACATCGATAGAAGGATGTGGGTTGAAGGTGTAATTAGCAAGCTTCATCAGTTCCTCCTCCACATTCACCTGTCAGAGATCAGGGAAGAGTTACAGGCAGTGATGGATGCAGGTCCCCTGAGCCCAGCTCACCTCATGAATCCAGATTTATGGAGAGTTCAGAGAGATGTCATCCTGCTTTACTTGACCTTTCCATGCAACTCTATGAAAACTTTATACAACATTTTCTGTACTCATCTAGAGGGATGAAGAAGAGAAAGGGAACCGACGTCAGAGAACTTGATCTGCAACTCCAAACCATTCATCTTTCCAAACGTCATTGTCATAATTCAGGAACTGTGACGAGGATATAAAGACTAGAACATAAGCTGCTGCTTCTCACATTTCTGATACCCACGCGGAAAAAAATAGCCACAAATAAAGTATCAGAATTTGCATGAACAAAGTCAAAGAAAAATATTATAGGGAGACACCAGAGAAAGCTTCATAAAGTGGGTGATTTATGAGTGGAAACTTGAAATTCAGTGAGAACTCCAAGGGATGGAAGGAAACCAAAACACTTTATAGAGCAAGGCTGACCAAGGAAACTTTCTGCAGATGAAAATGCCCTTGTACTAGTCTCTTCTATTCAATATTGAGTCTCTGGAGTGTGGCTAGTGTGATTAAAGACCTGAATGCTTAATCTTATTTCATCTAAATTAGTTTAAAATTACATTTAACGTACATGTAAACCACCAGTGGCTGCCTTACTTGGCAGTGGAGCTGTCTAAAAAAGAAGCCATGTTTGAGAAAGCCTAGGCATTTGAAAGCCACACTCACTGTCATAGACTAGCAAGTGATCAAAGGAATGAGGACAGAAAGAACAGAGTCAAAGGTGATAGGATGGAAATAGTGGTTGGGCCAGATTTTAAATGGCCTTAAATACCAACATACCAAAGTGATTAGATATTATCCTGTATCTCTGTTTTACAAAGATTTCTGGATAAGAATGTAACCTCGTGAATTTAATTTTTACTCTTAGATTACTTTTGATTAGCATTTATAGTTATTTAATATTTGAAATCATTTGGAGATGGATGCAAAACTATGTGGGCTGGAAGTGTATTCCTCTCCCTGCTGACAACACTTGAATTCTAAGATGAGAAATTTCCCAATTTATACATAAGATTTTCCCCCTTGGTATTCCTCCCAATAATCTTTAAGCTCTTAAACAACTGAGTAGCAAAAGATCTATTTAAGCATATTCATAGAACATAAATTAATTAAGAACTTGGCACATATCGACTTATTCATAAAAGGACCTGAACTAGAGCTGCTTATGTCTCTCATCCTTCCACAGCTCCTGGCGCCCAATGCTTCTCATATATTAATAGTAAATATTCATTTCTTTTTCAAATCATGAGAGGAAAGCTTTGGATTAATATCCATTCTT
>PVHP010033157.1:0-19820 GCA_004024765.1 Zapus hudsonius | reverse complement strand
CCATGTGGGAAAAGAGGGCGAGTTCTCTAGGGGAGCTAGTTTTAAGTCCTCCCCACGTGAGTCAGAGGGACAGCTGATTGGTTCATATCTGACCAATCAGTTTTAGCACCTAGGTTGTAGCTCTAACTAGACACCTCCCATTCAAAGGGAGGGGCTGGAAGGGTATGAGCAGTCTTTGTACACACCTGACTGTCACACTATGTTACAATATGTCCCTCACAAGCCATCAAAGAAGCTGGCTTTATCTTCAACACTGTGTTTAGAAATCCTTTAAATGTATTTATCTTATGAAACAATAAGACACAATCCAACTAAGATTTCCTTCTCTATAAAACAAGAATCCCTTGACTTGTCCAGCTTCCAGTAACAATTAAATTTGAACTTCAGAGAAACAATAAATAATACCTGGTATAATTATGCCCTCAAATACTACAATTATAAAGGGGGATTAAATAATTCCCTAAATCACAAAATTACAAGTGACAGTCTGTATTCCCTTTCAACCTAATTTCCACCAGTTCTACCAATGTTATTATAAACGACCAACTATTTTTTCTTTCTAAGGCTGTATACTATTTTATTGTGTATATATGCCAAATTTTACTTGTGCATTCATCCTTTAATGGCTAGTTGGTTTGATTCCTTATTTTAGCTAGTATGACAAATACTGCAATGAGCATGGAGCACAGTTATCTCTTCAAGATACTGATTTCAATTTCCTTAAATACATACACACAAATATATATATTCACTCACAGATAGGATTATAGGATTACTGGTCACTTTTTAGTTTGAGGAAATTTTTATACTATTCTCCACTAAAATACTAATTTCCTGGGCCGGGGGGTTATCTCCATCCATAAAGTGACAAAGCTTTTGCAATCATGACCATCATGATGACCTGAGTTCGAGAAGCCACGTCGAAAATCCAGGTATGGTAATACAAATTCCTAATCCCAGCACTGGGGAGGTAGAGACAAGAATATGCCTTTGGCTCACTGGCCAGTCAGTCTAGCCTAATTGGGGATCTCCTGGCCAATGAGAGAACCTGTCTCATAAAAAGATGAACAGGACAGCATTTCTGAAGAATGATACCCAAGGTTGTCTCTGGCTTTCATACTCATGCACACATATGTGCACCCCTTCCCCCAACATATATACAAGCTCCCCCAAAAGTTTACATTCACATTCTCCACATTCTTGCCAATACTTATCATTCATCTTTTTGAAAAAGCTATTTTAAGATGTATGAATTAATAGTTCATCGTGATTTTAATCAACATCTCACCGACTACAGACTTTTAAAATGTCTTCATTAACCTCTTAGTCATTCCTATCTCTTCTTTTGAGAAATGTGTGTTCAGATCTTTCATCCATTCTCAAATGGGATATCTGATTGTTATTAAGTCTTTTGCTTTCTTTCTATATTTTAGATATTAAACCTTTAATCCAATATTGGCCTACAGTCTCCTACTATATGAATTGTCCCTTTGCTGTATTAATTACTTTTTTGCATTTGTTGATTGTGTTTCTGAGGTCTTATCTAATAAGTCCAAGCCCATGACAATATTCTGAAATTTTCCTCCAACTTTTTCTCCTACAGGTTTATGTTTAACTCAGTCTTTTATTCATATTTTGTTCATTTTACATCTAATTGAAATAGGGTTCAATTTCATTCTTCTGTACACAGATACTCAGTTTTTTCAGTACTACTGTTTAAAAATATGGTTTGTTCCTCACTGTGTGTTAACAGCACCTTTGTTGAAAATCAATTGCCTATAAATACTTATGTTTATTTCTGACATTTCTGAAAGTACCACTGGTTGAGTTACATTAACAAGTTTTTGTGCCAGTGCAATGCTGCTTTAAATGCAATATCAAGTGACATTTATCTCACAGATACAAAACTAGTTCAACATGTATGAATTCATTAAAAATGTGATACCTCTCTTAACAAAAGGAGGCATAGAAACCATCAATCATCACAATAGATAGAGAAAAACTGACAAAATTCAACACTCATTTCTGATTTTAAAAATACCTCTTTAGGGCTGAAGAGATGGCTCAGCAGTTAAAGGCACTTGTTTACAATGTGTGCTAACCTGGGTTCGATTCCCCAGAACCCACAAAAAGCCAGATACACAATGAAGCACATGTGTCTGTGTGTTTGGAGTGGGAGGAGGCCCTGGTGTGCCTATATTCATTCTCTTTCTCTCATAAGTAAATAAAATATTTTTTAAAATATCTCCCTAGTCAGTCATGGTAATGCAAATCTATAACCCCTGCAAAAACTGGAGACAGAGGCAAGAGGTTTATGATGATTTTTGAGGCCAGCCTCAAAAGAGTGAAATCCAGGCACGCTTAAGATACAGAATGAGACCCTGTTTCAAACTCAGCTTCAATATAAACATGTTTAAAAACAGTAAGAACAAAATAAAACATTATCCCAACTAGAGATGGGTCTTCAAAATGAAAAATCAGCAAAGATACTTCTAAGCTAAATATACCATAGACCAAGAAGATTGAGCAGATAATAATAATAATCTCTTGTATCTTAAACCACAATAGGATAACATTAAAAATCAACATCAAGAGAAACTTCAGGAACTACACAAATATTTAAAGACTGAACAATACACTTCTGAACAACCATGGGTCACTAAAGAAACCCAGGAAGAAACTAAAGTTGTTGAAAAGCAAACAAGAAAGAAAACACAACCTGCCAGATGTCTGGAATATAGTCAAGGGGGTCTAAGAGGAAAGTTTATAGCCATTGATATGCATATTTTATAGCCATAGTTACATGAAAAGTTAAGAGAAATCCCAAATAAAAATCCTAGCAACACAATGTAAGGTGCTAGAAACACAAGAAGCCAATCACAAAGTCAGTAGATAGCAAGAAATGAAATTACAACAGATTAATGAAGTCATGATGAGAAATTAAAATTTAAAAATTAACGAAACGAAGACGAATCAAACACAGACAAATGACAACAAATGCTAGCAAGGCTGTGAGGAAAGGGAAACCCTCATCCATTGTTGGTGGAAGTGTAAATTGGTACAGCCACTATGGAAATCAGTATGGCAGCATTTCAAAAAGTCAGAAATAGAGGTGGCTCCGCTGAAGAGATGGCTCGGCTGTTAAAGCACTTGCACACCAAGTTTGACAACCTGGGCTCGATTTCCCAGTACCTATGTAAAGCCAGACACACGAAGTGATGCATATATCTGGAATTTGTTTGCAGAGGCTGGAGGCCCTGACACACCCATTCTCTCCCTCCCCTTCCCCCCCCCCCCCGCTTTGTCTGTATCTCTCTACTTGCAAATATATTTTTTAAATCAGAAATAGAACTACCATATGACCAGCTATACCACTCTTGGGCATACAGCCAAAGGACTCTATCCTAAAACACATCTATGCGCATCCATGGTCATTGCTGCTCTATTCACAATAGCAAGGAAATAAAATCAACCTAGATGCCTATCACCTGATAAATGAATAATGAAAAGGAAAAACATATACACAACGGAATTTTATTCAGCTATTAACTATTAACCTGTAAAATCTGCAGGAAAATGGATGGAACTGGAAAAGAACATACTAAGTAAGGAAACCCAAGCCCAGAAAGACAAAAAAATTGTTTCTTCTCTCTCCTATGCAGATCTTACCTTTGAATGTTCATAGGTATGAAAATGTGGGCAGGTCAGAATGGGTATAGACTATGAAACCAGATAGAAGAGCATAAGAGGGAGAAAAGAGATGTTAAGTGAAGCAGTAAAAAAGACACACGTGACCTGGAGAGGTTGCTCAGTGGTTAAGGTGCTTGCCTGCAAAACCTAGCGACCCTGCTCAATTCCCTAGTACCCACAGAAAGCCTGCTGTACAAAGTGGCAAATGCATCTGGAGTTCATATGCAGTGGCTGGAGGCCCTAGCAAGTCTATTTCTCCTCTCTCTCTCCCTCCCTCTTTCAATCCGCTTGCAAATAAATAAATAAAAATATTTTTAAAAAGAAATCCGTGACATGAGAGCAGTGTGGAGAGACTATGAGACATTATAAAGGGGAAGAAGAGGGAAGAGGGCTGGGAGATGGTTCAGCAGTTAAGGCACTTGCCTCCAGTGCCTAAGGCCCCGGGTTCAATTCCCCAGGACCCACTTACGCCAGACCCACAAGGTGGTGGCCCTGATTCGTTCTCTCTCTCTCTCTCTCCTCTCCCTTTCTCTCTCTCCTTGAAAATAAATAAAATATTAAAAAAGAAAAATATTTTTAAAAATAAGAGGAAAGGAAAAATAATTTTTGTTTGAACAATGCCATAATGAAACCCAATTCTTTATATGCTAATAAAAATAGATTTAAAGAAGAATGTTTCTGCTTTATCCAGGCAGCAGAATAAGAAATGGACTCTGCCCTTCCTTCTTTGAGCATCAGAATCTTAGCTGCCATGTGGTTGATCAATTAATTTTAAGTGAATGATCCTGGCATGGGTCCCAATAATCTGGGCTTTATAATAACTGAAATTTTTACTTCAAATGATTGTTTTATCCTGTGGAATGTAGCATATGCATTTTGCTAAGCCATTGTGTACACACACGATAAGAATGAATTTAGCTTGGGCTCTTCTTACAGGGAGGGGACCAGTGAACTCTTCTACAGATGTGACTTAGAGAACTGCCTCAGACCAGACCCTAATGGAATCTCCTTTCCTTAGCCTGGGTTTCTCTTTGGTGTCTTTTCTGCTTCTGCCTCTTCTTTCAGGTCTGAGTTACAGACCTTATATCAGGAAACAAAACTAACTTGACATTTCCAAGCTTAGAAATGCATTCACAAATGGGTAGCACTAATGCCTAGGTTAATGTATCACCTTTAATAACAACCATCGAGCTGTAAAGGAAACATATTGAACACTTACAAACTTTGTTCTGAAAATAGAAATAGTAAATATCACATTAACACATAGTTTCCATTTCTCGTTTTGCTGGATATTATCTTTGCAAACATGATGCCAAATAGTTGTGATTCATTAGTTCACTTACTCAATAAATATTTAACAGATAAATATATTTTACTAGATTATTATTGCGTTCTGTGCATAGAACTAAGACTACGTTGAAATGCGACATAGACCTTAAAGAAGAGAGCAGAGTAAACTCTAAGATTTACCTATGTAAGTTTCTCACATAGCCAGAGGAGAAAGGCAATAACTCTAAGGGGGTTGGTGGGCCTTCAAGAAAGAGGCAGCTAAGCTGTCAGAAGTGGAGTGGCTAGAAGCCTATTGCTACTGAAGTAATAGTTGTGACTCTAAGGGACATGATGTCATCAGATGTGACCCATAAGTTTTTGGTAGCCATGAGAATTTCAGAAGTAAGAAACATAGAGAACCTTGGCAAATGTCAGTGCAAGGTTCCTACTAGAGCAAGTAGAGTGTTGGTGTGTGTGTGTGTGTGTGTGTGTGTGTGTGTGTGTGTGTGTGTAATTGCATATATTTGATAAAGACATTTAAACATTCACAATTTCTAAAGACCTAGACCCTGATGACTATGGTTAATGGCCTAGCTGGAATTCCACCATATTTTATCTGTCTCCAGATTTTTGCTCTTTTATTAATACAAGTTACTTTGTTAATCTTTTCTTGAGATCATTCTACTAATAATAGTATTTTGATTTTGCTGGAGATTCAGTGAGGTGTATTTTTGCCCTTGCATTAGCTAGATTTAAAAAAAGCTAAAAATACTTCTCTCCTGCTCCCTAGTCCTCTAGAGCCGCTTGTCCTTTGCAACTCCCTCTAGCACGTGGTCCTAAAAGGGAAATGCATTAGAAAGCCATCACGTGGCTTGTGACGGCTATTGTCTACAAAATACCTGATTCTCTGGTCTACACGTCTCAGATTTAAAGCTGTGATAAAACATGTGTTTCTGTCATTTGTTTTCACATTAACCTGGTTGTAATGTCAGAAGGAAAGACAGCACATTTTGCTGACAATATTTACTCATAAATCGTATATACTGAATGGAAGACAAAATTTAGGTTTTAAATCAACTGACTTTTCCCAAAGGTTGGAATTACTGACCAAATGAAAGAAGAGTTATCCTTTATCTTTCCTAAAATAAAAGTTGTTGCAATCCTTTGTGCTTTGCTGCAAGAGAGTGACCCACAAATTTTAAGCTACCCCAAGTTTTTGACATTGAGTTACAAGGATGTTGAGAGAGTGAATTAATCAGAATTATTCTCAATTTCATCCAATATCTATTTGAACCAATTACATATTGAGCCCTCTTGTTAAAGAAAAGCATTTTTTTAAAAATATTTTATTTATTCATTTTCAAGCAGAGAGAGAGAGAGAGAGAGAGAGAGAGAGAGAGAGAGAGAGAGAGAGAGAGAACACACCAGGGCCATCACCTTGTGGGTCTGGCTTATGTGGGTCCTGGGGAATTGAACCCAGGGCCTTAGGCACTGGAGGCAAGTGCCTTAACCGCTGAGCCATCTCTCCAGCCCAAGAAAAGCATTTTATAATGTCTAAAAGAGCTGCACTGAACTTAGGGTTTTGCTACCTAACAGTTTGAAATAATGTTTTGAAGTCATTATGTCAACTTCTCAACCACTCTTTCCACTAAATGGGAAGCTTATCAATATTAGATTTCTCCAGAATTTAACTGAAAATAACATATGATAATAATAATACAATTTCTAAAAAATAGAAGTGTCCCATCCATCAACAGGCTAAATTAGAATAAAATTTGATGAAGAGTCTAGCACCCAATTATATAAAAATAATAATTCTGTTCACAACTATAAATTTCAGTTTCTATGTAAGCATGATGCAAAGGCAATATTTTTATTCACCTGATTATTGGTACTGATTAATACTAAATAGTTTTGTGGTAAAGTATTGTGAAATACATATGCAAAATATTTCATTTAGGAAGAAACTGAACTCTTGCATGCAGAGAGCTCTGAATAGTTCAATGCAGCGAAACCTAATGAAACCCAAGCTATAGAACAGCATGTTCTGGTTCATTCAGCTTTAGAAGATGCCAAAGCAATCAACTAAGGGTATCATCAAAAGACTACAATACCACTGACTTCTTGTTCGGTAGCCCTTCCTCCCTTCCCTCACTGTCTACCAGGAGATGGTCTTCTCCACCTCATCTGCCCATGCCCAGACATCATTACAGAGGAAGCAGTGACACAAATACTGCTCTCCCAGCTAGCCTGAAAACCAGGTCCAGTGAAACGGTGACAGATACTGTGGTCACTCAAACCTCATCAAAACGGAGATCCAGAGGCTACAGAGAAAGCAACACTAAATCAGATCCCTACCTTGCCTGACAAGACTTAGGGTATCTTGTGGAAGAGGGGGGTGGGAATTTGGGGATAATGTAATTATTCTTTGTAATAACTATAGTGAGAGTTATATAAATCTATGCATTACTTTTCATGCAATTGTACATCCCCAAAGGTCAAATTCCTTGTCTATTAACATAAAAAATTTATACAGACAAAAAGTGGTTTCCAAAAAGCTGAAAGTCTAATGGAATAAGGATGATGAACAGTAACCCCATGACTGACACCAGTACTAGAGGCCTGCCCAGCTTGGTGCCCAGTCAACACCACTGAGACAAAATAGCTGATGTCTATTCCTGGCACTCATACCACCAGTCACGAGCAAAGAAACCAGCATGCTTGGTCCATGGTGCCTAGTCGGTTATGAAGAGTTGATGCAGAGAGAAAGTGATGTCCAAACTTCCCTTGTGCCAAGGTCACTACAAGAGTGGACTATATCCTGTGAGTGAGGGGATAGGTGTGGACTAAGAGATTGAGCGTTGTGAATCCTACACGTTAGATGAATTCATTGGGAATGAGAATAGGATGTTGAGGCACCTGAGTTTGAGGCCATTTTTATGGATGCCTAGGACAGGCTGAAGGAAGAAGAGTGCTCTACTTATGGCCCCTTATAGTACAATCTTGCCTGTAAACACAGTCACTTCTTCCAAAAGCAAGAACGCTTCTCAGAGTTCAAGAGCATATTCAACTATAACTATAAGGTTCAGAGTTTTACTACTAAAGACAGTTTTCCCTTTCTAAGGCAGGTTTGTTTACTTTTAACCCCTGCTAATAATTTAGGTTGCTAAGTTTGTTGATTTTGTTACTATAAACATAGAAACATAGTGGGGGAGGGGAACCAAAATTTTCTCTGGGAAAACACAACTGACTTTTTCTATAGCACTTGCTAATAAGACCTAGACCATACAGGTAACAATAGGAAAAGAAGACAATGACAAATATCCTCTCTTTAGAGGCCTAACAAAGGTCAAATAAGAACTTCAGAGTGGCAGACAGGAATTAAGTATTTTGGGAGCCATGGAAATTACTGTGAATCTCAGAAGCTGGGGATGGACAGCTGAGGAGGTGGGTGGGAATAAGGTGGGCCCAGGGAAAGCTCTATGAAAGTCAGTATCTTTTAGCCTTTCTTTTGTCCGAACAATTGCCACACAAAGCATCCTCTAATCTTTTGTGCACACAGCAGATGAGCACTTTTGCTGTCTGCTCAAATAGCATTTTCATCCTCTGGGGGAAAAAAAACAAAACTAAACATTAGACAGCACTGACTATCAAGTTCAAGTGTTCTTTTTCCAGAGTGGAAGAATTCCTTTGCTTTCTAAACAGGGAAAGAGATTTTCTAGATTAAAGATGGATGGTTGGGATTGAGACTAGCCATAGGCTGAGAACACCATTGTGAGAAAAGTGTGAGTCTGAGCAGAGAAGGGCACCTGCTGCCTGAACTAGTGATAACTCTATTTTCTTCTCTCACTCTCTCACCAAATTCAACCACATTGGGCTCCTTAGGTAAGTATCCAGAAACACTATTTTCATCAGGGCCTAAGAAAGGTCATTCAAACTTTATAAGTTTCTATAGTGTAATGGTAACAATTAAAAAGAATGTGACATGCTAGGCTACCTTCTAGCTCCTGGAAGAAAAGTCCTGTCATTTCCTTTTAGTTTCATCTTCTGGGGGAGGAACCTAAAAATCTTTGGTAGCTCAGTTACTTCTAGATCTGAGACCATTGCTTTCTTGATTTTTTGTCCAGATATATCTTTGCATATGAACTTGATAGCATTTTTATAATTATTAATCCCATGTCAATTGTTCTTCACCACTTACATAGTTTATAGAATCTTAAAGTCAGGGTCAGGGAGATAGCTTGGGCAGTAAACCTCTTGCCTTGCAAACATGAATACCTGAATTTAATACCTAAAAACTTTATTTTAAAAATAAATTAGATGTAGTATTTCAGATTTGTAAACCCAGAGCTGGGGAGGTGGCGCCAGGAAGATCCTCAGAGCTCTCTAGCTTGCTAGGCTAGCCTAATTGGGTGAGTTCTAGGCCAGTGAGAGACCCTGTCTCAAAAAAAAAGGTGGAAAGCACCTGAATACTGAAACACCCAAGGTTGTCCTCTGGCTTCCACATACATACAGACACATGTGTATATTCATATGCATGTACATGCACACACATGCACATACACACACACACACACACACAGAGATACACACAAAATCAGAAAACTAGTCATACTGTGTTGAGTTCATAGTAATGATCAGGCATTGTCCTGAAATCCCCAGGACAGCCTGTATGAGGTAATTATCATTCTTCCTGTTTTACAAATGAGAAAACAAAGTCTCAGAAAGTTGCAGTAACTCACTCAAGCTGATACATGGTAGAGTTCACACAGACACTCAGGTTTCCCTGCCCTCAGACTACCAAACTAGATTGGAATTTTCTTGTTGTCTAAGAATTTTTCTAAAGCTCCAATATTAAAGGTAGATATATTCTAACAGTCCGCTAAACACATTCTGCAGATGTCACCATTTCATCAGCCACCTTTGACAGATGAGGAAGCTAAACACTCGAAAAAAGCTACTGTGCAAGGCAGAAACCAAGATATGGCAAGAGACAGAAACCAAGGTGTCAACCAGAAGATACATCACCATGTCAGGAGCACTGGTGTGAAAGTACCATACCTACATCTCCCTGGGGAGCAGCATTAGAATACCTGTTGTCGAGAGCTTCAGTCAGCCAGTATTAGCCCCGAGGAAATCTTCATGGAGGACTAGATGAGTGAAAAAGATTTTGCCTCATTAATCTAATTCTCTCTTCCTCTGAAATGGGACCTGAGATGATGGCTGACTCCCAGGCAGAAGATGAACCACCCCTAACACACCATCTAGGGCCCAGGTGAAACCATAGAGGAAGTGGTGAGATGAGCAAGAGGGCTGCTTCCACAGCAAGTCAGACAACCTGTTCAAGAATAATGGAGACAGACATGCAGGATACTAAAAACAATCCAAAGCAGAAACCCAGAGACTCTTAAGAGCTCAACTGCAAAGCAGGCTTAAAACTCACCTACCATGGCTGAGGGAATTTTGTAAAAGAGAGGGTGCAAAGATTATAAAAGCTATGATGGGGGAATATCCACAGGCATTGCAACCCCTCAAAACAAGCTGTCTACTGCCTGCATAATTCACAGCCTTCCTTCCCATGGAAGGCTTCCAGCAATCCCATTGAGGAGAGCTCTCAGTGGATTGGGGGCAGAGAAATGGGGGTACCAACCCAAAACTTGTTCATACAGAGTTCCTACTATGTAACAATAAATTAATTTTTTAAAAAAGATAAATACAGGGAAGGCGATACTCTTTAGATCCTATGTATGGGTGTGACCCAACATTGAAAAGGAGAAAAGAAGGTGTAAATTAGATGGTGTGATGGTTAGGTTTTGTTGTCAACTTGAATTTTTTAATTATCTTGGGTGGGTCTTTGAGGATGTTCACAGGAAGGTAGTCTCTCAGTAGGGGGAAAGAATGTAAAGAAGCTCAAAGAAGCTAGACGTAAACATCCTTTCCTGTGTGGGCAGTGCAGGAAGGAAATTCCAGAGACTCAGGAAGCCATTAAGTCTGGGATAAAATTGCAAGACCCCACCCTAGGGCTATATAAAGGTGAAAGAATTCTCTCCTTGCCCCTCCTGCCTGTTTACTAGTGTGTGTTTGGTATAGGTGATGGGTTTTTCTCTCTGCTCCGACCTGTGAAAGGGAAGCAGCCTCTTTTGCATTCTGGAACTTCCCCTGGATCTATAGCTACAAATAAATCCTTTCCTCCCATAAACTGTGCCTTGTTTGGAGATTCATCCCAGTGGTGTGTGGCTGACTGTGACAGATGGGAAAGTCTAGTTTTTATTCACATGTGAGAATTTAATTTAATACTTGAAATTAAATATTCATTATGTAAGGAGACAAAATGGCTATATATATACTATATATATATATATATATATATATATATACACACACACACACACACTTTGGGGAAAATAATATATATATCAGAAAGTATCATCAGAAAGGAAAGGCACAGATATTAAAAGTGAGGGAAGGAGCCAGGCATGGTGACACTCAGCTGAGGTCTCATCACTCAGGAGGCAGAGGCAGGAAAAGCAGAGTTTGGATCCCCAGACACAATGGCCAGGGCTGTGGTCCCAGCCTCCTAAAGCACGATGGGAGGTGGTAACTAATGAGACAACCCCAGAAACTGGCAGGCCAGCAAGCAGTGGGGACAATGAAGAGACCAAGAAGAGCTTCCTGGGAAATCCTGTCTCGGCCTCCCATCTTGCTGCCAAGTCAGTGTGTTGAGGTTGCAGAAGCCCACCATGGACTCTACCTTTTTATGTTGGGTCTGGGGACTGACCTCCTCAGGTACTTGAGCTGGAGTGGCAAGTGCTTTAGCCACTGAGCCTTCTATCCAGCTCAGAAAGAAGCCTTTTAAAACTAGAAAATTGATGGAGGAGGTGTGTTGTTGGGGGCCGGCTGAGGGGTATTGTAGCCAGTTCCTCCTTTGCTAGAGTTTGGTTCATTCTCCTGTTGCCACTGTTTGCCACCGGCTGTGGCAGAGGTGATGTCTATCCACTGCTCATGCCATGCTGTTCTCTGCCAACATGGAGCCTGAAACTGTAAGCCAAAATAAAAAGACATTCCTCCCAAAAAAAAAAAAAAACTAGAAAATTTAAAAAAAAATAAACTAGAAAATTTTAGTAAGCTTCCAATTGCTTTGTATGTAACATTTTTAGAAGTCATAAAACATAACACTGATATTGTTGTCCATAAGATGATGGTGTGTTCCTGCATTTATTTTATTTTTAACTTTTTATTGACAATATTTTTCTTGCTTTTATCATATTAGTAAGAAGGAAAACTATTGGAGACCAGTTGTGAAAATATTCATCAGCTTAGATTATACCTGGTATTTGTCTTAATCCATTCAAACTACTATAGCAAAGCACTTTAGTCTGGGTAATTTACAAATGAGAGACTTTTATTCCACACAGTTTGGTAGCTGAAAAGATCAGGATGGAGACTCTGGCTAGGGCCTGGTAAGATCTGGCTGCATCCTCACTTAGTGGACAGAGGGAACAAGCCCCTTTGGGCCTCTTATAAACATTTCTCTTAGGGTTTGGATATGGTTTGTCCCCAGAGACTCGTGTGCTGGAAGCCTGGTCCCCAATGTGGTGATATTGAAGTGGTACAACTTTAAGAGGTGGAGCTTGTGGAAGATAATTAGGCCATGGGAGCTCTAACCTCATGAAGGAATTGACAACTTCTCCCAGAAGTGGGTCAGGCCTCATGTGGCTGCATTCATGCTTCCAAATTACTGGTTGTTATAAAGTTAGGCCACCACATGCTTGTAGCAGCCCTCCTGCAGGTAGCTAGTTCCTGTTCTGCCATGCTGGGATGCAGTGAGGAAGCCTTATCAGGAGGCATGCTAGGGTCTTGCTTTTGAGGCCATAGGGCCACTAGAAGGGCGAGCCAAATAGAATTTTGCAGCCTCAGGAGAGTTTTGTCATAGGAGAACAAAACATGCCAAGACAAGTGTGAACCCCATTCGCAGGACCCCAGCCTCATGACCTAGCCAACTCCTTCAGACTCCTTCGCCTTAACACTGCAGCACTGGGGAAGAGGTTTCACTATGTCTTCTGGGGCGGGAGGTAGGAAGAGGCATACAGTATCTGTAGCGCTGATGTGGCTACAGTTTAGGCAGAGTTCTGCAACAACCAGAGCTGTGTGCTGTCACCTGTGTCCCAGCCATGCTGGAGATGAGGGCTGTGTGCAGAGAGATCTCTCATGCTGACAAGGGAGTTCCAGAGGAATGCCAACACTGTCACTGAAACCTACCACATAGATCTTCAAACTCCAATTACCACTCCTCTCCTCCACCTTCTCATCACTTTCGTTTGACAGCTACTCAGTAAAAGAAGTTTCCCTTTTCCAGATATGATGCTGTTGGCCAGATTAACCTCTGGAAAGTTTTAATGATCTTTGAGAGGGCAGCCCCTCCAACAGCAGCCTTTATCTTGTCCAGATTGGTACTCGCTTCCTTGATTTGGATGCGGAGGCTTGAGGGCTTAAGCACTCATTCTGTGGCTGCCTGCTTCCAGCTGTATCTTGATACGCAGAGACGTGCTTGAGGTTGTCTATCAGGTTAAGCATTCATATTAGGGCACAGGAAATAAACCAGGTACCAAAAGAATCTGTGCGAAATGAGCCCTTTAAAATGAGTGTGTGTGCCCAAGGCAAATGCGCTGGTCTGAGCAGTGATTATCTCCTTGTGGTAGGTTTACTGAGCATCTAAATTTTGCTTTATACTGATACACAGTCATTAAATCTTTTCCAGTGCATATATATTGCTTCCTTCATCACAGAAAATAACAAAACTAATTTATATGTATTTAATTGTCACTTTAAATTTGGAGAATTTTTTTTAAAGATAATTGGCAGAGCCTTCCTAAATGAAAGAGCTTTAATCCAATTTACCTTTATTTTAGAACTGGCAGATGGATGTTTTAGCTCTTAGCAATTTTGGTTCATTTACTAGATTTTTTTTTCATTTGAAGTCAGTCAACTTTCTGGTTCATGTGCTTGAACCAGAAAGGTATAAATAGATTACAAAGCATCAACAATTGAATTGCATGTTAACGAGGCTAGAGTTCAGCGTGGCTGTAGATAAATAAATTGTGGGTATATACGAGGGTATGCATGCATGTGTATGTATTTGACAGTCTATGAAGGATCCTCTGGGAAAGGGGTACAATCAAAGACAATAAAACCCCCTGGAGCTCTCAGCTGGAGACAGTACAAAAGCCCACACAGGAAGGAAGGTTTTGTCAGGCTCCACACACACACACACACACACACACACCTTTGATTGCATGCGACAGACTGGCTGGAAGTTGAGCTTTCCTTGAGCCCAAAGCTGTCAATGTAGGAATCTCTTCTCAGCATGCCAGCCTGTGGCCCATGAAGCAACCCACAGGCAAAGAAATGGAAGGACAAATGTGGCCACAGCCAGACTTAACACTAGCATACTGGCATTGGGAGAGTATATCTGGGGTTTTTCCCCTAGCGAACATGATGAGTAGGTGGAAGGTTTAGCTCGGGGTTTACAGGAATCCAAGTCTCCTTTCTTGACCGTGTTTGAAATCTAGACTGGCTGAGAGACTGAAACAAAGGGCAAGGTTTCTCTTTGAAAAACTTATTGGAGAATATGTTGTAAGTGTGGACTAAAATTTGGATTCCTGACATGTAACCACCCCTAAAATTTGACAGCTTCGCAAGTCCAGACAATGGCAGAAATGAAAGCCAGGCCTGTGTCTAGAGGTGCCCCAGAGGAGTCAGGAGAACATCAGACCTGGTCCCTAAATGCAGGGAGAGCCCCCCCCACTCCCCCACCCTAGAGGACAAAAGCACCAGGGACCAGGGGCTGCTAAGCAGCCCCCTGTGCTGAAATCACCAGCGAATGAGTAGGTGAGGAGGGCAGGGAGAGAGGGCAGCAGTGAGGAGGAGGCAAACCCTTCTTGAAGGCGGCCCAATGCAGAGGAAGAGGCTGTTCCCTGCCTTGAGTCCTGATCTACATTCCACTCAGCACCCACATGGCTCTATGAAGTTGGCAACAAGGAACCATTTCACTCCCCAGGCCTGAGTTTCCTCATCTTTATGAAGACACGTGGGTCCAACTTAGTGATTAACTAATCAGGCTAACCTTGGAATCATCAGCGACCGTTGCCAACATTCAGATGATTTGGGGCCCACTGAACTCAGCTCCAGTTTCTTTCTGTGTTCAAAAACTTGACTCTTCTGTATTTACTTCCTTTCCTGGGAGAACACCAGCCTCTGTGTATTAGTCAGGGTTCTCAAGAGGAAACAGAGTTGATAAAACAGATTGTAGTAAGAGGGGAATTTAATGGGGTAGCTTTTGACAGTCCAACCACTGAAGTCTGCAGGCCCACAGGTGAAGAAACCAGTAGCCATTCAGTCCACTTGGCTGGAGGCCTCAGCAGTCCCAATCCAGCCCAGAAGGGCTGATGGCTCCTTGGGGAGCAGCTGCTCTTCAGTCCACTATGTGAGGCCCAGGAAACTGAGTTCCAATATCCAGGAAGGGTAGGAGAGAAGGATGCCAGTGCAAGTCACAAACAAGCACCAGCAGTCGCGGTGGGGGTGAGGTGGGGGGCGGGTGTGGAGGAAGAAGACCTTCCCTTCCCTTCCCTTCAAGCTTCCTTGTATTTAGTCCCCTTCTGGAAGGCCCACCCACTGGGGGGAAGGGCTTACTCTGGAGAAGGGACCTCCTCCCTTCTCCAAAATCCCAAAAGGATTTTGTCAATCCTTTCTGCAGGCAAATTCAGAGAACTGCCCAAGATTACCGTAGTTTATTACACAGGTCAAGTTGACATTAAACTTAACCATCACATTCTGCATATGTTAGAGTTCCTTGAAGTTGCAGCAAAGTATGTGAGCAAGATGAAAAATAAGCTAAATATTTTAGAGGAATTCACCATCACCACTAGCTGAAGGAAAAATTCTGAACAGCTAAATGTTAAGTCATTTGTGAAAACTGATTAAGCATTCAAATAAGAGGAACACAAGCCATGATTTATAAGTCTCCTCCAAGAAACTTCAAGTGAGCTAGAAAACAGTGTCTATCCGTATCGTGCATTTTGCTCATACCTGTTACTTTAACGGGTTTTTCATTTTGAAATTGTAGTCATAGTCCATCTGAGACAAATTATAAGAGAGAGAAGTGCTAACCAAAGCTGGAAGGAATTACAGGAAGAATCACTCAGCATTCTAACCCTGGGCTCTGAAATTTTTGACATAAAGCATGAAGTGTAGCAGTAATGATTGATTCTCTTTTGATGGCCTTATTTGTCAAACCAAAACACTAGCAGCTCCGTGGCAATTCGCAAATTATTTCAGAAATTTTACTTGTTTTTGATTACCGAAGGTTCAGGAATTCTGTTAGAGGGAATGCAGGAGGCATATGCTGAATTGGCAGGTAAACTATATCTTGGAAAGAGTGGGGGAGTTGTTAACCTGCAGATCAACAGACATTGACTTAGGGGAAAATGAGGCAGACACTCAGCAAGTATCAAGTTCGTAATTTGTAGAGTGATTTTCCAGCCTGTTAGGTTGCAAAACAGATCTCACTTCAGGAACTCAGAATATACTGGCTACTTCTCTTAGTCTGATTTTGACTCATATTTGAAATAAGACTGAAAAAGAAAGAAGCTGTCAACATTTCCAAAAGGAGATACACAAATCTCACAGTAGAACAAATTCTATGTTTGGCTATTTCTGTATAAGACAAATAAGTTATAGCATGTCAGATAGGAAATATGAACAATAAAAGTCTGTCGAGGTACTAGTTTGAGAAGTAACTGTTATGGATCATATATTTGTATAATCCTAAAAATTCACATGTGTAAACCCTAATCACAATGTAATATGATATCTGGATGAGGGCTTATTAGGAGGTAATTGAGGTTAGACTAAGTCAAAAAGTAGAAAGATGAAATGTGGTCTCTGTCTGCTGGTGTTCACCAAGCAAAGTTCATGTCAGCATATAACCAAAACAAGAGTGTCATTTTGAACCTTGATCTCAGATCTTCAGCCACCAAAACCATGAGAAATAAATACTTCTCGCTTAAGCCATTTAGCCTATGATAATTTGTTAGAGGAACCAGAAGTAAGACAAACTTTAATAATGAGGAGTTGGAACTGCTTTACCAAACATCTAAAAATGTGGGAGTAGCCTGATGGCTGGTTCAGTGTGAAGGTGAGAAGAATATGGAGGTGCGGACTAGAAACAGCCCTGTCAAAAAAAGCACTTGAAAGGTAGTTTTGATGAGGGCTAAGAAAAAAAAAGAGACCTAATCATGAAGCCACTCTCTTGGTAGAGATTGTATATGTCATCATAAGGTCAATGCTGGTATGAAAATGGATGGAAAGACCATTCTAATGAGGTCTCAGCCAAAGGTGAGCACTGTGCTTTTGGAGCATGAAGGCTAAGTGACCCTTGTTATAAAATGGCAAATGTTGCTCTGTGGAGGGAAAACAGGTAAATAAGGAAACTGAATATTTAGCTAAGGAGACCTCTAAGCCATGTGTGGAAAAAGTAGCTTTAGTTCCTCCTGAAAACCTTTAGAAAAATGTGAGACGGAGATTAAGTAAAAATACAATTGTTAAGCAAAAAGAAACTAGAATTAAAGCCCTAGAAGATTCTAAACCTGATCATACTTTTAAAACAACGACGAAGCAGATTCAGAAGAGGACACTGGGGCTGTAGCTGAATGACCGTGTAATAAGGATATTAGTGTGGGTGTGAGTCATGAACTAATCAGCCGCTCCAGCAGGAACACTGCCAGTGAGAGCTGAAGGGAATAGACACAGGAAAGAATGGAAATCTGTCAACTGCCTTGGATTCTATAAGACAAAACCAAAGAGCCCTTCAGCTGCAGATATGCACTATTTTTTTAAAACCAGAATGCTACCAAAGGCAATCCAGAGGTGATCAGGACTGCCTAGGTTTCCCAAAGGCCACCCAAAACTGTAAAAGTGGGGATGTGAGGAGCCATGGAGCTGTGACCCCACCATCACCACCCAGCAGAACTCTGGAGGCAGAACCTGTGTTCTGTTCAACAAAATTTTTCACGATGCTTGTTAGGAATGATAAGAAAGATTTTGTGACTTCTTCAATGGGGAACTTTGCAATCAGGGGAGAGGTCAGATTCAATTGGAATATAACAACAAGGCGGATGCATAGCCAAGATTTAGTAAAAGGTAAGCAGTGGACTGATAAGTAGAAACAGCAATGCTAGTGGGATTCTGAGTAAGGACTTGGCTTCTTACAGAAGCCAGGCCAGGGTTACAAGATATGGGTGGGAAGGGTGATGAATTTGATATACCAAAGGTGGGGTGGTCAAACCAGACTAGACTAAGTGAGCCAAGGTCAGAGCATCAGAACCCTGTGCTGGGGCCTCATCAGACAGAGATGGAGCAGGCCACAAATCCATAGAAATTAGTCTGCAAATCCCTCCTCTTATTCAAAAGCAAAGGAAACATTTTACTTTCCTTTGAGCAATTTAATTTTACTTCTTATCTAGTCATCTGTCTTCATTTAGAACCAGATGGAGCATTTGTTGAGACTTCCTAGTATGAAAGTCATCTGGAGTATCTTTAGAGCAAGAACTTCTGTGGCAATCTGATAGGCTTCCCTGGCTGGCAATTTGAAAGCCATTGGTGACAACATAGATGTCAGTGTCCTCATCATGGTGATGTTTTATAGCAGAGCATCAAAGTGTCCAAGATCACTTCTTCTATCATCTACTTTCTCATGGCTGGCTCAACATACCCAACCAGAAGCAGTTTATGGAAGGAAAAGGGTTTAACTCTGCTTGCAGTTCCAGAGGCAGGGAAAGCATGGTGGTCCAGAGCAGGCAACACATCGTCATATCAGCAGGAAGAAAGTAGAAAGAGGGAGAACCGCTCATGGAGCTTGGCTACAACACTTCAAGGTCCACCACCAGTGACACACTTCCTCCAGCAAGGCTCCACCTCCTAAAGGTTTCACAACCTTCCAGAATAGCTCCACCAGTGAAGATGAAGTGTTCGGACAAGACTATGGGGGTCATTTTAAATTCAAACTATCACAGCTTGCAAGGCTAATTCTTTAGATGGTCCAGATAAATCTTGATAATCAGGTTTTAATTCTCAATGGAAAAAAATTGAAATGTTAGTTTGGGGAGTTGTAAGCAAATGCTGGAGGAAACTAGAACAAATCTAGTCTGTTTTACAGACAGACAATAAAACAGTTTACCTAGAGGTAAGAAATAGCTCCAAGATAATGATCTAGTCTAGGGTGAATTAGTTTCCCCACTTAAAGATAAAAATGTCTCTAAATTACCTCCATTGGTATCAAACATAAAAAATAGGGTGTTTTTTTCTTTGTGAAAAAAAAAGTGGTATCATTAAACCTGACCTGATTATTTATATATAAAAATAAATATATTGAGACTAGTGACTGACCTCATAGTCCTTTTTATGTCTGCTTTCCTAGGACCAAACTTTCTCGAGGAATCTTAGATTGGATTATTAAAAGTCTGCAAAGGCTAGAAGCAAAGCCAAGTATTCACATCCTATTTCACCGGCATCACTAAGGATTTGGATGAATTTCTTTCTTTCTGAGATGTCCAAAATCTTCTAAGTTTTCTAGGCCAACCAGGAAGTGATCTTTCTTACTCAACTTGAAAGTCTGGAAACTATCCCATTCATCCAGCTGACTTTGTGAGCACTGGTTTAACAAATCAACCTTAGCTCTTGAGTACTGTCTGATAAAAATCTAACTGGATGCACCTCATCTTCAAATATGACAACCCAGTCAGACCCTGGGTTTTATCACAAATGTTTCTAGTTATATGGTAGTCCAAGAACAAGCTATAGTTAAA
>PVHP010033156.1:0-19833 GCA_004024765.1 Zapus hudsonius | reverse complement strand
GGAAGTTGTTCCCTACTCCTATCTCATGTAAGGTTCCTCCAACTTTTTCTTCCAGGGTGTTCAGGGTTATAGGCTTGATATTGAGGTCTTTGATCCATTTGGATTTGATCTGTGTGCATGGTGAAAGGAGTGGGTCTAATTTCATTTTTTTACATGTGTTTATCCAGTTTGTCCAGCACCATTTGTTGAAGATGCTATCATTGGCCCAGCATACATTGTTGGCACCCTTGTCAAAAACTAAGAAACTGAAGTTATTTGCATTAAAGGCTGGGTCTTCAAGTCTATTCCACTGGTCAGACTGTCTGTTTTTCTGCCAATACCATGCTGTTTTAGTTACTATGGCTTTGTAGTATGTTTTAAAGTCAGGTATGATGATACCTCCTGCATAATTTTTTCTGCTCAGAATAGTTTTAGCTATTTGAGGTCTCTTACCCTTCCAAATAAATTTGGAGATTATTTTTTCAATGTCTGTGAAGAAGGAGGTTGGGATTTTTATTGGCATTGCGTTGAATCTGTAGATTGCTTTTGGCAGGATTGCCATTTTTACTATATTGATTCTCCCTAACCATGAGCATGGAATGTCTCTCCATCTTGTCACATCCTCCTCTATTTCCCTTTTGAGTGTTTCAATATTTTCCTTATATAAGTCTTTCACTACCTTGGTTAGTGATATTCCCAAGTATTTTATTTTATTTGAGGATATAGAGAACGGGACAGTTTCTCTGATGTCTTTTTCCAAATGTTTGTCTTCTGTATATAGAAAGGCTACTGATTTTTGCATGTTAATTTTGTAACCTGCCACTCTGCTGAAGGCATTGATCACCTTCAGGAGATTACTAATACTGTTCTTTGGATCTGATATATATAAGATCGTGTCATCTGCAAAGAGGGATAGTTTAGCAACTATTGCAGTGATGTGGCTACATTGATATCAGATACAGTGTGCTTCCAAATATGAGATATTCTCTGGGGAAGAGGATTATTCATGAAACCCTGACCACAGGTGAGGCCAGGTTGGGGACCTGCCCATTGGTCTTCCACAAGCGCTTGCATCCTCCAACCCCCTGACCCTAGGCAAGACTGGTAAGGGAGCTGTGCCTTGCCTCCCCACCAGCCCATGCACCCTACAACCCAGCCCGCAGACCACGGGTTCCAAACCAACTAAGCAAGCCCCCACCTTAAGCCCCCAGCACCCGGAACTCCACCCACTAATCCCATCAAAGTTACACTAGACTTCTCCACAGAAACCATGAAAGCAAGAAGGGCTTAGAATGGCATACTTCAAAGCATAAATCACATCAGCATTCAACCCAAACTATTGTACCCTGCGAAAGTATCCCTCATAATAGATTAATAAAGGAAAATATTTCAAGATAAAAGCAAGATATTGACACTAAACTAAACCTACAGAGAATTCTCCATGAAATATTCCACATAGAAAAGCCAAGCAACCAACCCCAAGTGACCTAGAGGGGACAAGATAACAAGAGAGGTATCAAATCCCATAAATCCTACACATTGCTGGGATTGAGTCAAGCCTCAGTGTTATAATTTGAATACTAATGGTCTAAACTCTCCCATAAAAAGTCAAACACTATCAGGATGGATCAGAAAAAAATGGATCCTTCCATCCACTGCCTCCAAGAAACCCACCTCACCTCTAAATACAGGAACCTCCTCAGGGTGAAAGGATGGAAAATGACCTTCCGAGCTAATGGAAATTAAAAAACAAGCATTGGTTGCTACACTAAAGTCTGAAAAAATACACTTCAAATTGAAATCAATTCAAAAGGATAATCAAGGACACTTGTTACTCAACATGAGAACAATCCAACAAGAAAATATCACCATCATAAACATGTATGTACCAAATACAAGTGCACCACAGCTAATGCAGCAAAAACTAAACAAAGCAAAAATAAACTCCAAGTCATCATAGTTGGAGATTTTAATACACCTCTATCAACTTTAGACAGATCATCCAAACAGAAGGTCAACAGGGAAAAAAAATAGAACTCAATAACACCATAGATCGACTGGACCTAACAGATATATACAGAATATTCCATCCCAACTCTACAGAATATACATTCTTCTCAGCAGCTCAAAGAACCTCTTTCAGAATAGACCGCATATTAGGGCATAAAACATGCCACAACAAATTCAAGAAGATTGAGCTATCACCCTGCATCATATTGGACCACAATGCATTGAAGCTGGAAATAAACAATGAGAGAAAAAAACAAAAATTACACCAACTATTGGAGATTGAACAATATGCTATTAAACAATGAATGGGACATTCAAGAAATTAAACTGGGGGTTGGAGAGATGGCTCAGCGGTTAAGGCACTTGCCTCCAGTGCCTAAGGCCCTGGGTTCAATTCCCCAGGACCCACATAAGCCAGACCCACAAGGTGGTGGCCCTGGTTCTCTCTCTCTCTCTCTCTCTCTCTCTCTCTCTCTCTCTCTATCTATCTATCTATCTATCTATCTCTGCTTGAAAATGAATAAATAAAGTATTTTAAAAACCACAAAAAGGTGAAATCATTGTTAAAAAAAAGAAATTAAACTGAAATTTTTCTTGAGCTAAACGATAATGAAAATACATCATACTATGGGGAACAATGAAGGCGGTCCTAAGGGGAAATTTTATAGCACTGAATGCTTTCATAACAAAGACAGAGAGATCTCAAATTAACAACCTCACTAACCAGCTAAAGACATTGGAAAAAATAGAACATTCCAACCCTAGGAACTCAAGAGGAAAAGAAATAATTAAAATCAGAGCAGAGATTAATGAATTAGAAACTAAGAAAACAATGTTAAAATGATGGGAAAAAAAAGTGTTGGTTCTTTGAAAAAATAAACAAGATTGACAAACCCCTGACCAATCTAACCAAACTGGAAAAAGAGAAGACCCTAATCAACAAAATCAGAAATGAAAAGGAAAAGATCAAAATGGACACCAATGAAATTGGAAGATCATCAGGACATACTAAAAAAACCTCTATTCCATAAAAATGGAGAATCTGGAAGAAATGAACAAATTCTTGGACATCTACCAGTTACCAAAACTAAACCCAGAGCAGATAAATCTCCTAAATAAGCCTACCACATCGATCAAAATTGAAAATGTAATCAAAAACTTCCCAGAAGGAAAAGTCCAGGTCTTGATGGATGCTCAACCGAATTCTACCAAAACTTCATCACAGAACTCAAAACACTCTTTATGAAGCTTTTTAGAGTAATCAGAGATCAGGGAATAATTCCAAAGTCCTTTGATGAAGCTTGCATCACTCTAATACCAAAACCAGATAAAGACAAATCCAGAAAGGAAAACTATAGACCTATATCCCTTATGAACTTAGATACAAAAATTCTGAATAAAATCCTTGCAAACTGAATCCAACACCATATTAAAAGTATTATCCACCTCAATCAGGTAGGCTTCATACCAGGGATGCAGGGTTGGTTCAACATACAGAAATCAATCAACATAATCCATCACATTAATAAACAACCACAAAAACCACATGGTCATCTGAAGCAATGCCAAGAAAGCCTTTGACAATATCCAACACCACTTCATGATCAACACTTGAAAGGCTTGGAATAGAGGGCCTATACCTCAACATAATTAAGGACACATACAAAACTCCTAAAGCCCAAATAATACTCAATGGTGAAAGACTCAAGGATTTCCACTAAATTTGGGAACAAGA
Organism: Zapus hudsonius; assembly: GCA_004024765.1. Taxonomy (NCBI): domain Eukaryota; kingdom Metazoa; phylum Chordata; class Mammalia; order Rodentia; family Dipodidae; genus Zapus; species Zapus hudsonius. The sequence continues at coordinate 16,109 of PVHP010033156.1, read as the reverse complement.
CATGGATGCCCACTCTCACCACTACCCTTCAACATAGTCCTTGAAGTTCTAGCCAATGAAATAATATAGGAGAAAGACATAAAAGGGATACAAATTAGAAAGGAAGAAATGAAACTACCTTTTTCTCAGATGACATGATCCTATATATATCAGACCCAAAGTCAGTATCATCAAACTACTGAAGGTGTTCAATACCTTAAGTAAAGTGACAGGATACAAAATTGACACACAAAAATCAGTAGCCTTCCTGTATGCAAATGGCTTGCATACAGAAAAAGAAATCAGCAAAACAGTCCCATTTTCAATATCCTCAAATAAAATCAAATACCTTGGAATAACACTAACCAAGTAGGTGAAAGACTTGTATAATGAAAACATAAAAAACGCTCAAGAAAGAAATTGAGGATGACAAGAAACAATGGAAAATCTTCCATGCTCCTGGATAGGTAGAATTAATATCTCAAAAATGGCAATACTTCCAAAAGCTATATACGTATTCAATGCTATGCCAATAAAAATACCAGATTCATTATTTTCAGACATAGAAAAAACAATCTCCAAATTTATTTGGAATGGCAAAAGGCCTCAGATATCCAAAGCCATCCTTAGTAAAAAGAAGCACGTCAGGCAGTATCACCATACCCGATCTAATGATATAATGCAAAGCCATAGTAACAAAAACAACATGGTAGTGGCACAAAAAAAAAATACAGATAGACCAATGGAACAGAATTGAAGACACTGCCTTAAGCTCCAGCAATTACAGATACTTCATATTCAACAAAGGTGCCAACAATGTTAACTGGCGTAAAGATAGCATCTTTAACAAATGGTGTTAAATAGCAAAAATCACTTAACCAATAGGATATCATCAAGCTAAAAAGCTTCTGTACAGACAAGCATACCATATTCAAAGCCAATAGACCACCATCAAACTGGGAGTTAATCCTTGCTAGCTACTACACAGATAGAGGTCTAATATCTAGAACATACAAAGAAATCAAAAAATTAAATAAAAAAGGAGCAACCAGCCCTCTCACAAAATGGGGAACTGGATTCAATAGGGAATTCACAGAGGAATACAAATGGCCAACTCCCACTTGAGAAAATGTTCAATGTCATTAAACATCAAAGAAATGCAAATCAAAACAATGAGATTCCACCTTATGCCAGAATGGCAAATATTTTAAAATCCAATTAATAAATTAAATTAAATTAAATACCAATAATTTAATAAATTAAATTAAAAACCAATAATAGATGCTGGTGAGGATGTGGGGGAAAAGGGACCCTTATCACTGCTGGTAAGAATGCAAACTTGTACAGCCACTGTGGAAAACAGTATGGAGGCTCATGAACAGGATGGATCTGGAGCTACCAGTGGACCCAGCTATCCCTCTACTGGATTATCTACCGTCAAGTTTATTCGCCGAAGCACAGAGAGATTTACTCAACCATGTTTATATCAGCTCAATGCTTAATAGCAAAGAATTGGAATCAACCCAAATGCCCATCATTGGACAAACGGATATCAAACTTATGGTACATATACACTATGAAATTCTATTCACCTGAAAGGAAAAATAACATAATGAAATTTAAAGAAAAATGAACGGACTTGGAGCAGATCATTCTTAGCTACCTCACATAAAAGCAGAAGACGAGTTCTGCATATTCTCCCTCATTTGTGGTTCCTAACCAGGTTAAGCCTGAACATAAAGAAATCTGTCAGCAAATAGAGAGACTGTAAAAGGGGATGGAAAGAATTGGGGGGGTTGAATGGGAGAAAGAATTGGGGGATAGAAAGAATGGAGGTGGAGTGGGAGCTCATACAATATACTAAACTAATAATGAATCAACACCATAAAACCTTAGTTTTCATACAGTAAGCTCCTGAGGAAGCTGTGGGCACCACCTGGTATGAGGGGCCATGTATAAGAATGGGAGGAAGCCTAACCCCAAGAAAAATTACTCTGGCCTGCATCTCCCTGTCCTAGTTATTGGTTCCTTCCCACACTGAGCTGTTGATCAAAGAGACCCATGAGGTCCCCAAAACGTGACAGACTTCTGGTAAAGCTCTTGAATACCTGCCCCAGACCTAAGGTAAGACCCCATTGCTGATAAAATCACAGAGTATCATCAAATATCAAGAGTTCTGCTAGATCCAGAATGGTAACCAGCCCCCAAGTGGTATGCCATGTGTAGCCCTGGAAGGTGTGACATGAGCTGCTGGGAGAAACTGGTCAATTATATTTGGAGATAGCAGAGACCACTGATATACAATACAGATAGTTGTCTCGAGAATACTGAACACACTGCTATATGGAAGAGACCAGCAAGTCAAGAAGTGCAACAGTGGCACTAAACCTAGAAGAGTTATCAATGGCTTACTGATTGGCTAAGAGTTCTGCTCAGTGACAAGAACACTTAACTGGAACTGGGATCAATGGCAAAATCCTATGGGGACTAAGAACCCGGGCTCCTAGGGGAAATTCCCACTACCAGAGAGCTACAGAGAGGCTACACCCATTAGAAGCTAGCCAAAATAGCAAAGTTTGTCTCGTTTATCCTATATTGATCTCACTCTCCAGTGGAAATTCTGTTTGTATTTTTCAGAAAGCATTGAGAGCTCTGTGGACAGCCCAACTCCACAACAAGACATTGGAAGATGGCTGACATCCTGGCAGGAGAAAAAACACCCCTGGCCTTCACACAGGGCCCAAATGAAACCTGAGAAAGTGACAAGACAAACAGGAGACCAATCACCACAGCAAGTCTGATAACCCATGAGAGGTCAATGAAAACAGCCACCAAAGATACCCAACACAGCCTAGGGCAAAGGTCCAGAGACACTTAAGATCTCAACAACAAAGCAGACTTAAAACTCATCCACCATGACTCAGGGAACTGAGTAGAAAAGGGGATGGAAAGAACGTAAGAGCCATGGTGGGGAAGAATATCCAGACACATGGCCACCCTCAGCAACAACACACAAAGGGGATGAAAAAAGAATAACTACCTACCTCTGGTGCAGTTCATAACCCCCTAACCTATGGGCAGATCCAGTATGTATAGTGAGGATGTACCACAGTGGGTAGAGGACAGAGAAGAGGGAAATGGGGACACCTTAACAAGATTTGCTGATACAATGTATATAGTTAGTAATAATAAAGATAATAATTTAAAAATAGGATTGTTCATAATAATAAAAGGGTCATGTAACACAGAAAACCTACCAATGTGCACCAGTGACAAAAGCATGACATCAAAACTAACAGAATTGAAAACAAATATACAAATCTACTACTGTAGTTGGAAGTTTCAAGTCAAGACTATCTTGCTCAAGAGATTCTGTTCATAAATTTACTAAATACTAAATATAAAAGCATAAAAATAATTCTTTATAATCTTCATATCACTAAAGTACAAAAGTATAAGAATAATAAATACCTATGTCCTGAGAACTTGTGCAGGGTTGCTTTCCATAGAAATGAACTGTTGTGAGCAGATGAAAAAAAAAATCTTTGGGCAGAAACTGCTGCCCATTCAGCTGCACTTGTTTGAGAGATTATAACCATTGAAATTGGGTCGGGTGATTTGCATTGGGACAGCAGGAAGTATGCAGACTCTTTGAAGTAAAGGGCCTGAATGCTTCCCCCCTGGATTAAAAAATTGGTAGCCCACCTGGTCCTATGGAGTGGTTTTTGAAAAATGGCCATTGAGAGTATGAAGCAGTTGTGTTAGGTTGCCTGCATGGAGGCCAGATGGAGCCCTGAGGATGAACCATGGGTTGTAGTGGAGACCCAATAGAGATGTCAAGACTATAGGATGGTTGCCAAGGAGAGCTGCCAGTACTAGAAAAAGTTTTCCCAGACTGTGAGTAACAGAGCTGGAGGGTCAGAATCAGATCTCCAACAGACTAGTTGCTGGTTAGAATTATTGGACTTTGAGTAAGAGTTTGATGTTTCCCTGCTTGTTTTAAATCGTGTATTGGTTCAGTTTTTGTCATGTGTAATGCTATCTTTTTGTCTTTTGCAGTGTGAATCTTCTGTGCCATTATGGTTTTTTTTTTTTAATAATGGCTCGGTTGAAATAAAAGCTGTGGGGACTTATGGAGTTGAACTGAATGCATTGTATTTTACATCACTAATGATTACTAGTTTGTGGGGGCCAGGGGCAGACTGCCATGGTTTGATCCAGGTGTGCTCCCACAAACAAATGTGTTCTGAATGCTCGATCCCCAGTTGATGTCAGTTCAGGTATTAGAACCTTGTTGGAGATGTGTTGTTGGGGACAGGCTTATGGGGGTTATAGCCAGCTTTCCCTTGCCAGTGTTTGGCCCATCTTCCTACCTGTTTGCAGTACTGTGGCAGAGGTGATGTCCCCCTCTGTTCATGCCATAATTTTCCCTGCCATAACAGAGTCTCCCCTAAAGTCAATAAGCCAAAATAAAATCATTCCTCCACAAGATGCTTTTGGTTGGATTCTTTTCTGTGCAATCAAGAAGTTTGACTACAACAGAATTTTGTCATTCCAGAGAAAGCAGTGACATGAGTACTGCTCTTACTGCTAGCCAAAAAAATCTGTTCCAGGGCAATGGTGACAGACACTATGGTCACTCAAATCTCATCAAAATAAAAATCCAGAGGATACAGAGAACTGAATACTAAATCAGATTCTAAATCTAAACACTAAATCAGATTTAGCCAACAATGCTCATGGAACATTGTGGAAGGGGCAGAAAAATTCTAAGAGCTGCAGGATGGGTAGGAGAGGAGAGGAGAGGGGAGGGGAGGGGAGGGGAGGGGGTTGGGGAGGGAAAAAGAGGGGAGGGGAAGAGAGGAGAGGAGAGAGGAGAGAAAAAAGACAAGAAAAGAAAAGAAAAGAGAAAAAATAAACATCTGAAAAACTGTCAGAACAAACCAGTGGTTAAAACCATCTCTAGGACTGGGGAGATGGCTTGATCTGTAAAGTGTTTGCCATGCTTGCATGAAAAAGACCTGAGTTTGGGTACTCAGTACCCATATAAAATGCAGCACATGCTTTTAATATCAACCCAGGGAGGCAGAAAGGAGGATCCCTGAGGTTTGCTGACTATCTAGTTTAGCCAAATTGGTGAGCTCCCTGTCTCAAAAAAAGATTAATAATAAAGTAGAGAGCATTTGAGGAAGACATCTACCATTGACCTCTGACCCCCACATGCACATACACATAAACACACATGTGCACCCACAACCATACAATCAGGCATATTATGCAGGAATAGTACACACACACACACACACACACACACACACACACACACACACACACACACGTGCGCACGCGCGCACGCGCAAAAAATCCAATCTCTTATGAATTCAACAAATAAAATTTTCTAGCAGCAATAACAAGTTAAGATCCATGGTCAAAACAGAGCCCAAGAATGGTAGCCCACAATTAATTCCTGCACTTGGGAGGCTGAGCCAGGAGGATAATGAGTTCAAGGCTAGTCTGACTGTCTTACTGTCTTAAGCTACATAAAAAACAAAATGAATGACTCTTGAACATTTTTGAGAAAAGATCTAGTTAAAATTACATGAAAGAGCCAGGCGCGGTGAAACAGGCTTTTAATCCCAGCACTCAGGAGGCGGAGAAAGAGGATCGCTGTGAGTTTGAGACCAGCCTAGGACTACAGAGTGAGTTCCAGGGCAGCCTGGGCTATATAGCAAGATCTTACCACAAAAACACCAAAAAAATGTCATGAAAAAAGCCATAAATAAGCACAGAAACAATTATAAACAAATATTTGTCTAATAAATCCAAATGTGCAGGTTTTCTTATGATTGATACTAATTGATTTTTGTCTATTGTATGTCTCTTAATTCATTATCAAAAGGTCTGCAACAATCCAGAGAGTACTTATTCAATAAAAATGAATGAAGAGTGGGCTTTTTAGCATTTCACTTGCCCTGCTTCTAACCCTTGCTCTCCAGGAAAACAGTAGCCTTGAAAAAGAAAGGTAACTACAAAATAAATATGTTAGTAACTTTAATCAAAACGTATGTGTAAGTTCACACTCAAACCAGAAGCTACACACAGGAGCTGGGGAGATGACTCAGTTAGTAAAGTGCTTGTTGCACATGCATGAACACCTGAATTTAGATCCCCAATGCCTACATTGAAAAGATGAATAACCATGCATGGTGGCATGCATCTGTACTCCCAACACAGGAAAGGCAGAGACAATGAATGCCCAGGACTTGCAGGCTAGCTTATCTACTTAAATTAGTGAACTCTTGGTTCAGTGAGAGACCCTACCTCAAAAAAATAAGATGAAGAATGATTGAAGAAGATACCCAATGTTAAGCTCTGGCCTCTCCATGTGTATTCACACACATCAGCTCACACGTACAAAAAAACAAACATACACAAACATGCAGACCAAACACATACATGCGCATGCCAATAAAGAGTTCAGGAAAGACACCAAATGTCATGGATTTCCAGGTTAGCTGGCCTTTATGTTTTAAGACAGATGGAAACTTTCTAAGTATTGAACGTGTCTCTAAAGACGCACAAAAACTTTTTCATTAGTTCAGTCATACAAAGAAATCTATATGCAATCATGAACTGTCCACTAAACTAACCAAGCAGAGATTTCAATGGCCAGCAACAAAGAACAGTCATTACAAATTACTTCAAGAAAGTTTCTCATTGTTTTCCAAATGATAACCATAAAACAATAAACTAGAACAATAAACCCTTTAGGGAAAGAAGCATTTGATTTCCAGTTATTGCATCACATTATCTAAAATGTCTACTTTACAATAAAAAATTATAATATATGCAAAGGATTAAGGTATGGTCCATCACAGGAGCCAGAATAATCAATAAAAACCACATCTGAGGAAATCCAGATCTTGGACATATGAGACAAAAACAACATTACCTGTCTATTTTAAATATATTCAAAGACCCAAAGGAGGTCATATCTAAAGGACAGAGAGGAATTATGGGAATGGTGTCTCACCAAATAGATAATTATAATAAAAATAACCAGCCACACTAGTAGATGGGATTTTGGAAAGAGTGCAGGATTAGGGTAATCCTGAAGCTCATTCAGTTCATGCTTACAAGGACTGTGCACAGCATACTCAGTTCATGAGTAAATTAAGAAAAAAAGATAACTCTGGGCTGGAGAGATGGCTCAGCAGTTAAGGCACTTGCCTCCAGTGCCCAAGGCCCGGGTTCAATTCCCCAGTACCCACAAAAGCCAGAAACACAAAGTGGTGGTCCTGGTGCGCTCTCTCTCTCTCTCTCTCTCTCTCTCTCTCTCTCTCTCTCTCTCTCTCTCTCTCTCTCTCTCTCTCCTTTCTCTCTCCTTGAAAATGAACAAATAAATATTTGTTAAAAAGAAAAAAGATAACTTATGTTCATAAAAAACAATAAAAAAGAAAAGAGAAAAACATCATGAAATTTCAAGGGAACAAATGTGAATAAAATGTTAAGTGCTCAAATGATGTCAAAATATGTGAATTCTATCAAAAATATAATGAAATCCATGCACAGTAAACAGAATAAGTTAAAAAATAAGATGAAAATTATACTTATCCTAAACTAAATATGAATATTTGAAGAAAATACACTAAAATAATAATAAAGTATCCAAATACATATATTTAAAAGTAGAATCTTTAATATGCTAATAAAGAAAATTAAATCATAGGGTAGGAAATTAAACCATGGTCTAAGGAGGGATCTTCCAAAATATAAAGGAAAGTGATGAAAGTCAGTGGAAAGCAATGGGAAGATATTAAAATGAATCAGAGTGAGAAAATGGTCAGGGTATACAAGATGACTGATGTTTCTAAAGACAAAAGTAAATGTAAAACAAGCAAAAGTTTGTAGTCCTATGTAAAAATACCTGATTGCTTTTGTTTGCTTGTTTTGATGTAGGGTCTCACTCTAGCCCAGGCTGGCCTCGAACACACAATGATCCTCATACTTCTGCCTCTCATGTGCTGGGATTAAAGACATGCACCCCCCAACTAGCCTAATTGCTTTTATCGGAATAACAACAGCACAAGTAAAATATATTCCATAAAATATTGAATTGAAACACATCAGAGGTATGGTAAAAAAAAAAAAAAGTACTCTGACATATTTTGAAAGCAAATTATGATTTAATGGGCAGAGCTCCAAATGGTTCACTTGGGCAAATTAAGAAAGGGTGTCAGAAAGATAACTGTGTGATAGATTAGGAAGATGTGGACTCTGCCTTGGACACTAGTCCTTGGTTCTAAGTAGTTTCTATAAGAAAGACCTGAATGAATTTTCACAAATTTCAAGAGGCCAAGAAATGTGGAAAGACTCCCATAACAGCCATCTCTAGACAAGCAAAGAACAGAGACATTCTCCCAACTCAGCTAAGACATGATATGTCTCCTTACAGTAAGAGTCACTGATTGTGACTGCTCTCCTAGGAAGGGATGTTAATTTCTAACTTCTCTGAGCTTCCTTACATCCTGCCCCTACTGAGAGGCTGCCTTCCTGTAAACATCATCAGAGACCCACCCAAGATTACTAAAAAGATCAAGTAGACAACAAAACATAACCATGCATGTCCATCCCTTGTCAATTTGACATCAAACCATCTCCTTACATCACACTTAATTTCCAGATTAAGACAGTAACAGGATCATAATTCTGCCTAACATGATACATCCTATATACAATTCCAAACACATAATCTCCCCAACACAAGACAAGGTCTCTTGCCTGTGAGTTCTGTAAAAATCAAAATAAGTTACATGCTTTTAACATATAACAGCACAGACTAAACATTTCCAGCTTCTATGACACGTAACAAGAATGGACCAATGCAAACTCAACAACCATTAGGCAAACATCAAACATCTGCAGTTCAAGTCCAATATCACAACCAGTGACTGAAAGTCTCTGGATTTTCCAATTACATCCCTCCAGCTTGGCTGAGAAGTTGGGGAAAACTTCCAACCCAAGCCAGTAGCACTCCATGGCAGCCCTTGCAAAGACCTAATATATCCAAAACAACTTCGGGTCTCCATTGCAAATCACAGTCCATCTTCCAATGGTTTCACTTGCCAATCAGGGACTTCATGTCCATCCTATTCCATATACCACATCTCAGCAGCGGCTCCTGGAACTATGTGCACTTCATGACCCACTAACTCCAGGCATCCATTTCTCATGCTTCCAAAAGCAATACCAGGTATGCAGGACACAGCCATGTTGTTAATTCAGGGGAAAAAATAAATCCTAATTTTGAAGAGCAGGTTCCTTCCATTCAGCTACTTCCTTTCAAAAGAATTTGTACAGTCTATCATTAAGTCCTTCCTGGGTGGAAACATCTCAGGCATCCTTTCTATTGCTTCAATGTACAGCAGTTACACTATCATCTTTAGGACTGCTAATGTGTTGACAACAGCAGATTCAGTAACCTAAAGTCAGTCTCTGTGCCAGTAAGTTAAACTTGATTGAATTTTTCCAATTTAAATCTTAAATTCTCAGTTGCATATCATTAGTCAAACACATCAGTACATTACTTAAATTCAACCTTGATCAAACTCTCTGGGAATGGGCAGTAGAATGCATTTCTCCCCTTAGAAAGTTCATAAACCAAGTCTCCAAATAAAATTTTCTTTGCACTTAGCATTTTCCAATTCTTACCAGAATAGTCCATAAAATTTGGCTTACTGCTCTAGAAGACATCTTCAGTCACAAGTACCTACAAGTCTGTGTCCATTCCTCCAGAACACAAGTTCCAGAAGACCAAACTTGACATGGTCAGATGCATCTCAGCACTATCACCCCACTCCTGGTACCAAAACTTTCACAGTCAGCCACATACTTCTGGGATGAGTCTCCAAACCAGGCAGTTTATGGGAGGAAAGGATTTACTGAAGCTACAGATTCAGGGGAAGTTCCATAATGGTGAAAGAGGCTGGCCCCTCTTCTCACAGGCCCAAGTAGAGAGAGAAACCCATCACCAGCACCACACACAAGAAAAACAGCAGGGGTATGGGGATGGAGAGAAGATTCCCCCCACCTTTATATAGCCTTAGGTTGGGGTCTTGCAACACTATCCCAGACTTATTGGCTTCCTGAATCTATGTAATTTCCTTCTTGCACTGCCCTTCAAGGAAGAGATGTTAATTTCCAGCTTTCCTGAGCTTCCATATATCCTGTCTCCTACTGAGAGGATATATTCCTACAAACACCCTCAGAGACTCACCCAAGATTACTGAAAAGGTCAAGTTGACAACAAAATCTAACCATCACAAAGATGTACTAATCAGAGGAAATTCACACACATGAACTGACATCCCAAAAAATGTTTTCTAAAACGACAACTAAGGACCCAAAACTGTGCTAGTACTAAAATAAATAAAGGTGGGGTGCAATAAAAATATTTAAACATAAGTAACTGTTTAAAAATTTTTTGAATAGAATACAGAACTACATGGAAATAACAATACTTATATTTGGAAAGATACATAAATGACTAAAACAGATTCAAAAACAATTAAAAATTTGATTGTCTATAAAACAAACAAATAGATTGGATCAGTAGAAAACTTCAAGCAAAGCAGGTCAAGGACCAGATGCCTTCACTGATGAAGTGTACCGAATATTCTAAGAATTAACATCACTTCTCAACAAAACCCTGATACAACCCTACCTCAAATAAAACCAAAACAAACAAAAACCAGGATACCAAAGCAAAAGACCACACACACACACACACACACACACACACACACACACACACACACACAAACACAAACACAAATAGACCATTTTTCTTATGAACACAGATCTAAAAATCCTAAACAAAATAATAACTGAATAAGTTAACTTATAAAATGATAAGCAGCATGGGGATTTATCCTATGAATGGGAAGATGGGTATATAATCAATCAAGGTAATGTACATTAACAAAATGAAAGAGAAAATAGCAGCATATGATCACTTCCATTAATTAAGAAAAAAAAGGACTAAGAAAATCAGTACAAAAAGCCCCCCATAGCCTCATGAGTTTGTGACTACATCTCATAATCAATCCCCAGCTGGTGGTACTGTTTGAGCAACTGGTAAAGCCTTTGGCGGGAAGTAGAGCCTTGCTGGAATTCTACCATGAAGGTCTGCCTTACCACGCATCTAAAAACAGTATAGCTACCTGACCATGAGCTGCAGCCTTTCTTACTCAAACTTATCTCTCAGCTATTTTGTCACTGCTATGGAAAGCAGACTGACACAGGAAAGAAGATATAAAAATTGTCATTAGTCATAAACAATGTTAATATACAAAATTAACACACAGAAAACAGTAGCCTTTCTATATACAGAAGACAATCATTATGAAAGAGACATCAGAGAAACTGTCCCATTTTCTATAACCCAAAGAAAATCAAATACCTTGGAATATCGCTAACCAAGGTAGTGAAAGAGTTATGTAAGGAAAATATTGAAGCACTTAAGAAGGAAATAGAGGAGGATGTGGTAAGATGGAAAGACATTCCATGCTCATGGATGGGGAGAATCAATATAGTAAAAAATGGCAATCCAGCCAAAATCGATCTACAGGTTCAACATCATACCAATAAAAATCCCAACCTCCTTCTTCACAGACATAGAAAAAAATCTCAAAATTTATTTGGAATAGAAAAAGACCCCAAATAGCTATTCTGAGAAAAAAAAAAACTTACACAGGAGGAATCACCATACCTGACTTTAAAACATACTACAAAGCCATAGTAACTAAAACAGCATGGTATTGGCGAAAAACATACAGTCCGACCACTGGAATAGAATTCAAGACCCAGCCTTTAATGCAAGTAACTTCAGCTACTTGGTCTTTGACAAGGGAGCCAACAATGTATGTGGGGCTAAAGATAGCATCTTCAACAAATGGTGCTGGACAAATTGGATAAACACATGTAAAAAAATGAAATTAGATCCACTCCTTTCACCATGTACTAAAATCAAATGCAAATGGATCAGAGACCTCAGTATTAACCATACAACCCTAAACACCCTGGAAGAAAAATCGGAGGAACCTTATATGAGATAGGAGTAGGGAATAACTTCCTGAGCAAATTTCCAGTAGCCCAGGAAGTCCAACAGTCACTTGACCAATGGGACCTGATCAGGCTCAAAAGCTTCTGTACAGACAAAAACACCATACTCAGAGCCAATAAACTCCCTTCAAACTGGGAGATGATTTTTGCCAGCTACAACTCAGACAGAGGCCTAATTTCCAGAGAACTCAAAAAAATTAGTAACAAAAACTCAAACTGCCCCCTCACAAAATGGGGCACTGATCTCAACAGAGAATTCACAGAGGAAGAAACCCATATGGCCTTTACGCACCTGAGAAAGTGCTCAGCATCCCTAAGCATCAGGAAAATGCAAATAAAAACCATAATGCGATTCCACCTTACCCCAGTCAGAATGGCAATCATAAAAAAAAAAAAAACCAACAACAATAATTGCTGGCGAAGATGCAGGGAAAAAGGAACCCTCATTCACTGCTGGTGGGATTGCAAACTTGTTCAGCTGCTTTGGAAAGCAATGTGGAGACTCCTGAACACAATAGACATAGAACCAAATCAGAATCCTATGGAGACCAAGATTATAGACTCCAACCAGAAGTTCCCATGAGTCTTTGGCCAAAAGTGAGGCTATACCCATCAAAATCTCTCTAGATTAGCAATGTTGAACCCCTTTAAGCTACACTGATCACACTCTGTTGGAGATTATGTTTTTCTTTTTCACAAGGCAGTGAGAACTGAGGACAACCAAAATCTATCAACAAGAGAAGAATAGATAGCTGACTCCCTGGCAGGAAATGAACCACCTCTCGCACACAAGCTAGGGCCCAGGTGAGACCACAGAGTAACTGGTGAGATGAGCAAGAGTGCTGCTTCCAGGGGACAACCTGACAATCTGGGCCAGGTTGACGGAGACAGACATTGCAGATACTCAAAATGTGCCAAAGCAGAAATCCAGAAACCAACACTAAGTAGACTTAAAACTCACCCACCCAGGCTCAGGGAATTTTGCAGAAGAGGGGATGGAAAGAATGTAAGAGCCACAGGGTGGGAGGAAATATCCAGAGGTGTTGCCCCATCCCCATGACTGACTGCTACTCTCACAATTCATAATCCACATGACTCCATGTTGAATACCAGCAATCCCAGTAGGAGGACTCTCAGTGGAGTGGGGGCAGGGAGGAGGGAAATGATGGTACCAACACATGATGTATCCGTGCAAAATTCTACTTAATGAAAAAAAAGAATTCTTACAATTCAACAACAATAAAAAAATTTTGAAATGGAAAAAAACTACCTTTCAAGCAAATTATTCTCTTTATAACAGGAGCAGTTTTTAGAATGGAACAAGCAGAAGGAAGGTTTAAAGGAAATTCATATTCACCTTGAGAATTTCCCTCCCCTTCCTACCTGTCTTAACCAGCCACTCCTCCCTCTCTGACCTTGGTCCTACTGCTTATCTTTTGTGAATGCCAGTGATTTCAGCATTTCTCATACGAGAAAAGCGAGTTTCTCCTTTCAGAATGCTTTGCTTTCACTAATATCGCTGTAAGGCAGAGAACTGACAGAATTCTTTCCTTTGGCACAGTCTTGATTCTAGCATACAATAAGAAGACTATGGGAGGCACTTCTCTACTTTAGAGAACCCTGTGATTTATTTTGTGGAAGTGAAAAGAGAATGGTGTTAGAAGAACAGACAATTTTTATTTCTATATAGGCAAACAGGGACAAAGAAAATAGACATTACTCCAAAGAAGATATTCAAAAGCACATGAAGAGATGTTCAACATATCCTTAGTCTCTAGAGAAACACAAATCAAAGTCACATCCATGAGAATGTCTGAAATAACAAATAGAAATAAAAATTAAAGAAGAAATGCAAGCCTGACAGTAAAGGTCTGTAATCCCAGCTACACAGGAGGTTGAGACAGGAGGATCACAAGTTCAAAGGGCTACCAAATGAATTCAAGTCAACCTGAGTAACTTAATGAGACCTCTCAAAATGAAAAATAAAAAGAAGACTGAATATGTAGCTCAGTGTTAGAGTTTTTGTTTAGCATTGTGAAAGGTATCAATCATGCAAACATATATACACACATATGATAAAAAGAGTTGAAGACAAAGAAGAAAACTGGAAATTTCATATACTCATTGTAGAGATATGAAATATATAATGCAGCCTCTTTTCTGTGGAAAAGTTTGGTGGTTCCTCAAACACCTAAACATACAATTACCCCATGACCCAGATATTCCACTTGTAACAATATATAGGTCCAAAACTACTGAAAGCCAGCATACATACATATATTTTCACATCCATTCTCACAGCATCACTATGCAAGGCAACCATAAGTGTGAAACAACCCACATGTTCATGGGTTGAAAAACAGATAAGCAAACTGCAGTATATCATATAAAAGAATGCTATTCATCCAAAAATATAAGAGGTGTATATATATATACATATATATACGTATATACATGTGTATATATGTATATATACATGTGTATATGTATATACATGTATATAGATAGATAGATATGTATATATCTCCTTGTCCCTCTCTCTGCAAGCAAATGATTTTTTTTCAAAAGACTCTTGCTAATTTAAAGACACAGGATACTACAGTTGTGCACATGGTTATATTTGACACATCCACAATAGGTAAATCAATGGAAACAGAAAGTCACTGGGTGTGACTAAAAGGTGGGAAAGGAAAGAAGGGAGGGAGGGAAGGAAGAAGAGAAGAAGGAAGGAAGGAAGGAAGAAAGGGAGGGAGGGAGAGAGGGAACGAGAGAGGGAGGGAGAGGTTAATTCATTGATTTATAAGCCACAGCATGCCCATAATTACAGCATAATTACAGAATTCAAAGAAATGCTGAGGAAGGAGTGAGATCAAGGCCAGTATGGGCTACATAGAGATCTTACCTAAAAAAAAAAGTCCATTAATCTGTAAATCACATTAATCATGATAATGGTCTCAAATGATAATCACATAACAGTCATGATTAGAAAAGAAACTGTTGAGCACACTCAGTCACATTAGGGCAATTTGGAGCAAATTGCTCAATCTCTCTGAGCCTTGGTTCTATAACATATATTTATTTTGAGTATTAAATGAGATAATACATGCAGGTGGAAAACACCTTATATATTTTATGAGCCACTATTATTCACATTCAAAAGTAAAACAGGGGTGCCTAGTGTCATAAAAATTTGTTATTATACTGTAAATTTTAGATACGACTATATTCCTTGTTGCTGTGACATAATACCTGGCAAAACCATGTGAGCAAGGGTTTATTGGCTCACAATTTGAGGTCACAGGCCATTGTGGTGAGAAAGGCCCAGCATTAAGCCGCTGATCACATACATCTATAGTAAGGAAGTAGAACATGGTGAATGATTGGGCTCAGTTGATTTTCTCCTTTTTATTCAATCTGAGACCCCTGCCCATGCAATGCTGGGTTTTCCCATCTTAATTAGCCCAATCTAGAAATCCCCTCACTGATATGCCTAGATATTTGTCTGTCTCCAGGTGATTCTAGATCCAATCAAGTAAGTTGACAAGGTTAATTATCACAGTTAAACAACCTAATGCATAATTATAAGAAACAATTTATAAATCAAGTTTGGAACTTTAGAAAATGAGAAATCCCATAAAATTACAAAAGCAACAAAACTATAAACTATTGAAACAGTGCTTCAAATGATATAAGAAAAATAATTTCATATTACTGACAAAAATGGCTAATCAAAACTCTTGAAGGTTGAACTAAAAAGAAAATCAGATAGGTTTTTCAGAATCAGCAGTTTTGTCTAACTTATATGACTAGTGTCATGGTTTGATACAGGTGTCCCCCACAAACAATTGAATGTGTTCTGATAGATCGATCCTCAGCTGATGGCAATTCGGGAATTAGAACCTCATTAGAGCTGTGTTGTTGGGGGTGGGCTTATGGGGTTATAAGCCAGCTTCCCCTTGCCAGTGTTTGGCACACCTTCCTGCCGCTGTTTGCAGTGCTGTGGCAGA
>PVHP010033155.1:0-19823 GCA_004024765.1 Zapus hudsonius | reverse complement strand
ACCACACTTCCTATTCCCATGGCCACCATATCTGTCATGGGGTCACTATGGCACCATAGCAGGGGAAGCAGCTTGATCCTGTGACCTAGAGGCACTCTCCTGAATGGATGAGGATGAGTTCGGCCAGAGCTACTGTATGAAACACAGACTTCCATCTGCATCAAACACATCTGTGATCACTCAGATGAAATCCTTGAGATTGGGCATGTTAAAGTTCTCAGTAGGAGGAGGGAGTAGAAGAGGGTCATCAGACCCTCACCTGAGATCTCAGCCTCCCTCTCCTATGCCATCTGGAAACGATGCACGTGGTTTCAGGGGGAGAGTGAGTACACAGCAAGTGGATGATCAAGGAGCAGGGACTTCATCTGTGCAGCTATGGGAGGGAGAGGGTCATCATCCTTACTGAGTGAGAATTCCCAGTGATGTGGCTGCTTTGGGGGTCACCCATGTTCCTGTAAATAACCCCTAGCCCATGCTCTGTAAAGACCATTAAACTCATTGGTTTCCCAAGTTGACCACTGGTGGAATAGTACTTGGGTCTGTATTGTTAACCCTCTCTGGGGGAAGAGGGGAATAACATAATGTTTGCTCACAGCTCCCCAGGGAAAAGTTCATGCAACAGGAGCAGAGCTACATCCTAGTCACCTCTGTGTCACAGCAGGAAGGCCAGCAGAGTAGGACACTACCAGGGTTTTCCTCATGCCAGGAAGATGTCCCAAAGCATTGCTGTGTAACTTATTTAATAGCTTCCATAGACACAGGAGCCATGCATAATTGCCACTCTCGTTTTTGAGGGATACCAAATATCTTCTCTTGGTTGAAATGTGGTTGTTAATTGTGTTTTGCTGGTGTTACCATGGATCCCATACTCACTGCAGGCTGTGAGGGAACCTGCATGCAACCACCTCAGACCGCCTCAAATATTCCCTTTACCTTAAACCAAGCTCTTACCTCTTTCTTCTTTGGAACTTTAACAGTGTCTCTCCGGCTTTCTTCCAGTGCCATCTGCAATCTTAGGTCATCACCCCGCCTCAGGCGTTCTTCCTGGAGGGGGACAATGAAGCTTGAAGCTAGAGAGTAATGGTAGCAGCAGCACAGCAGGACATAAGGCTATTTCCAAGGAGGGTTTATATCAGCTGCAAACACAATGGCTTCCCACCCCAAGCTAGAAGTTCCTCCCTCAGAGGCTGACTGAGGTCTTACTAGTAAGGGTGGAACTTGGACACTACCAAATTGGGGAGGAAAATGTCTAATCTAAAATATTTTTTCTCAAAATAAAAATGGCTTTACACTTTTTTCTACTTACAGAAGCAGTGCATCTCCTTGTAAAACACTAATCTGACACCATAACCAGGAAAGAACTAGATAAGATGAAAATCACACATTATTCTACTTTCTATGGTGGATGCACCCTGAAAATGACTGCAGTTCTGATTTCCAAGAGAAGTGATTCACTGGGTTTATTTAAGGCACGATCGCAATGTGTAAAAGATGGACTGCCCTAGCTTTTATGCAATTAAGTATAACATTCTCTTTGTGTTTTACTTATTATAAATATCAGCTAAAGTCAGGTGTGGTGGCACATGCCTGTAATCCTGGCACTCAGTACCTGACACTTGGGAAGCAAAGGTAGGATTGCTTGTGAGTTTGAGGCCTGTCCGGGACTACAGAGTGAGTAGACCCTACCTCAGTAAATCATCCAAGCGTGCCACAGTGAGCCCTCCTGACCACCTTGCTCCCAGGAAGTCATATGCTTCCAGGTAGGTGGATTTAATGGCATGACCAAGGTTTTCTATTGTTAGACTTATCAGTCATGTTAGACAAACCTCTCTGTGTTCACATCTAACACCCCTAATATTCTCTTAAGTGAAGGGTATGCGCCTTGCTGCCCCTGCTCTATTCACTCTTTCTGAAGACTACAAGCAAGACACTGTCTAAGGGCACTTGAATCACCCTTTTTCCTCCTCCTCCATTTTAAAGTAATGTGCTGCTTATTGAAGAAAATCAAGAGCTGGGAGGAAAAAAAAAACAAAACCAAAAAACGAACAAACAAAAAACCCCACTACACATACAGACTCAACAGTGGAGCGCTTGATGGAGAGGACCTAAGCACATCAAGAACCACTCACCAAAAGAGTTTATGCTGGAGTTAACCCACATGTGCACTTTCATTCCCTGGAGATTTCCCTCTAGATTTATCCCACCCCCTGCCTCTGGACGCAAAGCCTCCGCAGGGGCCAAGCCCACCAAACCTGCCCTGCTTACTTGGCTGCATGGTAGCTCCTCCCAGCACGCAGCTCATTCAGTGGTCCTTAGAGAATGGCCGTGTCTGCACAAGCATTTCCAGGAGGCATTTGGGGTTAGTGACTCTCTGAACAGTGAGGTCCCCCCAAACCATTCCTCTATGTAACTCTGCCTGAGCTCCTTCCTAAACTAGGAGTGGTGGGGGATGAGAACACATTGTAGCCATACAAAACTCAGCAAGTGCCTCCAAGGCACGTCTGTGTCATCCTACTTGGGAACCAGCACCGCCCTAGGAACACTGAGTGAAGACCCCCACCAGGGCACTGACCTGCTCGGCCACTTCTCTGCTCATAGCAAGTGCCAGCTGCAGCTGCAGCTCCTCTTCTCCACTCGTCTGTGGCCGGGCCTGCTCCAGCTCAGAGGACACACGTGGGGAGGTGGCTGTTGAGGAAACGCCAAATCACCACAAGCAGACAGGTTGTCCCTCTCACACCTGACAGTTCCAGTTGCACTCCAGTCCCATCTCAAACCCACATGGCCCATAAGAACCCAATGATACAGGCATAAGATAGAATCGGCCTAAAAGTATTTCAGAGCTAAAATCAAGTGACAGGCACACCTACAAAAACCACATGGCACTGACCAGTAAGACTTCTTTGGGTGAGCAAGTCCCAGCTCGAGGTCAGGCCTTAGGAGGAGCAGACCTCTGCTCCAGGGAGAAAGATCAACTCAAGGAAACCCCAGGGTAGAGTTCTGGAAGAGCTGGACCAAAGAACAGCCTTCAGTCAGGGACCAAGGGCTCTCAAGACATCAACATGTGGGAGTTGCTCTTGGCATCTCAGTGTTAAGGGTTGGGGAAAATGAAGCTCTCCCATTTCTGTGGTGACCCTGATACTTTTGTAACAGTGCATGCACATGTGTCTTTGCTTACTTAAGATTGTTTACAATGACAAGCAGCTCCTGAAAGGACAGCTGTTACTGAAGGACATAGCTGAGGTGCCAAACCCCAAGAGGGAATCTGCATTTATTCCGACCCGGGCAAGGCCTCCTCAGAGACATGCTGGCATATCAGGGGGCTGAAATGCCCCAGCATTAAAATATAGCATGAGCCTGAGTGTGTGCCATCTCTGTCCCCTACTAATAGAATGAGACCCGTCTACCTGTGGAACCACTGCTTCAGAAGGGTCCTACCTGGGGCCTCCTGAGCTTCTATGCAGCTCAGCTTGCCCTCTTCCCACTGGTCAATTGTAGAGCTCAGCCTCTTGCACTAAGAATGCAGGACAGCCTTCCCTAGACTGGGCACACTCCTCTCCTTTGTTGTATTGACACCAGGCTGGCAAAAACCTACCCCAGTAGATGGCTGCATGCATGAATGGATGGATGAATGGACAAACAAACAGATGGACAAGTCAACTGGAAGGCTCAGGGGTGACTGCTTTAAGCATTCTAAGCTGTATTCATTTAATTTTCTTCTGCATTCTAGCAAACCCAGCTACACACAAGGCTCACCTAAGTGTTGCTTCTGCATCTCCAATCTAAATTTGCTTCTTAGGATCTGCCTCCTTGAGAGCAAAGACAAGCCTGGGAACACCTCCTGACACAAGTGGTTTCTAGACAGCTGGGCCTGGCTAGCAAACAGGAAAGGTCTAAAAGCAGTGAGGGGCACAGAGGCAAACAGTCCACAGAAGGACCAGGAGAGACAGACAGCCAGGGGAGCAGAATGCTCCCAGAAAAGGGTTTGGGCAAGGTGCAGGAAAAGACCAGGAACTCATCTCTGCTGAAATATGGCCCAGCAGAAGTATTGCTTTGTGTGAAGTTTTTTAAAAATACGCAAAACATCCATCAGTAGGATTTAACTTGTAATAATTTTGGATATAAAGTAATGTATTATTAAAGATCTAATATAACTCCCCACTCCACCCCCCCCCCAAAAAAAAAGCCAGCAACCAACTGCCTCAAGTCTTCTCTAACTGGCATTGGCAGGTCAAAATAAATTGATGAATAAGAGTTGTACTATAACAATTAAAGGCCATTCTCTAAAAAGATAAATGAGGCCTAATCCTACCCTAGTGTACCATCCCAATTACATTTCCAAAAACCTGAGAAACACAGCTAGATGGCAATGAAATACCCTCAAGTCCACCTTCACAATTAGAGTTCTTAATACACCCTCCAAAATACAACTTCTGGTTCATTTTGTTCCAAATCTCACTGGTACCAATCAGAACACTCACATCTCAGCTTGCTTATGCTCATGAAGTAAAGATGTCACCCATCATCCAGGAGACAAAGGCAGACCTGTGGGGCTCCTGTGCAAATCACTAACATCAGAACCAGTTAATAAAGATATGAGGCTTGGGTCCCAAATCCCCTACTTAGATCAGATAGAGCACTTCACACCCTCTGTTTACAACCAAATGGAAATCCTGGGGGAAGAAGGCCCTATACATACCCCACCCCCATAACCCCCAAAAGAATGCCAGGAAAATGAGTGCTTCCCTAGCAGGAAAGGCTGCTCTTTGGCCATACGGCCAGATACAGCAGGGCAGGGACAAATGGCTGGGGCTCTGAGATCTGCTGTAGCAGAAAGGACTCCCAGGAATTTTCCTAGTCTATTTATTGCCTATAATTGTGGAAGGTTATCAATAAAATGTTTTTTTTTTTTTTTAAAAGAAAAAAGAAGAAGAAAGGCCTCCCAGGTCCTCTGGGCACATTGGTAAGTGTAAATTGGCTTTAATGGAAATAGGAGTGTCTACCACCACTATGACATCAAGAATGACCTATCACCAGCACTATGGAAACACCTTACCACATGTGGAAACACAAGACAAAGGGCATTCCCCTGCACACAGCGGTTTTTGTTAAGGATGCACAGTTCTTAGTTCCACCCCCAGACTATCCACTAAACTGTGCACAGCGAGTCTTGGCTTAGAGGAAAAGTTCCAGCAGAGACACTCTGGCCTCAGTGATGGCATCATGGCCCCACAAAGGGCCTCTTGTGCCCAGGCACATGACAGGGAACACAGATGTCCTTGTAAGGCAGGCCTGAATGGACCCTTCTGACCACCTGTATGGGCCCTTCTCTGAGCAGGGCCACAAACTCATAGGGATCCAAGAAAAAGCAACTCCTGGAGGACAGCTTAGTGGTGTGGCTCTCCCAACCTTCTTGG
Source organism: Zapus hudsonius (assembly GCA_004024765.1). Classification (NCBI taxonomy): domain Eukaryota; kingdom Metazoa; phylum Chordata; class Mammalia; order Rodentia; family Dipodidae; genus Zapus; species Zapus hudsonius. Next base: position 14,409 of record PVHP010033155.1, on the reverse strand, counting down.
AGAGTTAGTTTCAGCTTAGTACTAAAGTAGCACCAACTACACCATGGGCTTTCCTCTGTCTGAACCTGACCTACCTGAAAGAATTCTACACTGTCACCCTCTGAGCCACAGATAGGCTCTCCTCTGTCCCTTCCAGTCTGCTGCTGAACATTTTCCCCAAGACAGTCCCACAGGAAGCCAGGGAACTCCTGCCAGCTTTCCCAATTCAACTATGCTCTGCCTACTCTAGGGACTTCCTGGCCAGGTATGAGCACCTATAGTGTGGGAGGGACCCCCTTCTCCAGTCATGCTCCTAAAACTGAGGACAAGAGTTTTTTAAACTTGAAGAGGCGTCAGCTGGCCACATTAAAGTAATTCTGAAGGAAGCAGTCACATTGAGATAGAAAATTGCTTATCAGCTCTTTTGCAATTCTCCTAGAAAGCACTGAAGCAGCCAATCACATAATGAATAAAGGCACCATGCACAGCATGACTTGTGAAGGAATCGAGAGCCCTGACTCATGCGTCCAGGGCCTTGTACAGTGATACTGGGAACATAGGTGTGCTGCACTGAGAATGCAGGTGGTCAGGTCTTAAAGACCTGAGAAGACCTCATGTGAGCTTATGTTCTGCTGTCATCCCATTGCCCCCTCTAAGTCAGCTGGAGGATGGTGACCAGGCAGCAGAAATTACACTGGCCAGAAGGATCCTGTCCCCATGATCAGTTAAATAGCCCCAGGTGTGTGGGGGGGGATGACGACCTAAGAGAGCCCTGGACCTAGATGGCCCTCCTGAAGGATTCAGGCCTTTTATAAGCCAGAACCATCTCACCCAGCAGAAGCCTAACTTGCAGGCCTCCATGGGCACAAACCTGAACTCCAGCCCACCTGACCTTAAGTTTTCTCTTTTTACTTGGATGTGACCTTTAGGAAAAGGAGAAGAGCCCCCACACTAATCCCAGACCAGCTTAAGGAGAGCTTCCTCCATCAGATGACATAGTCCTTAGCCCAGCTAAGTTCCTTCCTCATTACTGAACACAGAAAAGTGTTTATTGTGGTGATGGGTTGGGGCCACCCTCTGCCAATCCATCAGCCCCAGGGGTAGATGACTACCCATCAGGCAGCCACTCTTTCTTGGCATAATGCTGACATTAGTGGAACCCAGGCTGAGTATGGCTAAAAGTAAAGATGGACAGATTCAGACCAGACACACCTGCTGGACAACCAGACCAGGCTCCTAGGCACATCAGGAAGAGGAAAAAAGAGAATGCTGGGCAGGGACTGGAGCACCAGGGAAAAACGTGTCCTGAGTGTTCTTGCTCTGTCTGGACTTCCCACATCCAGGAGACTTTCAGGACAACTGAAATCTAAATCTGGCCTGAGTAGGAGGGTATTGGCACTTCCTGGTTTTGTGAGGTGTGACAGTGACTGTGACTCCAGGAAGCAAAGCATCCTGGAGTTTCTAGGATGAGGACTCACAGTGATGATAACCAAGATTTGTTTTTAACACTTCAAAATAAAAGGTAGTCAGGCCTCTCCCCAGAGGAAGCAGCTGTTCACACTTTCTTGTGATTGTACCAGAAGAGCTCTTTTACCACTTCTTCACATGTGGGTGAGCTTCCCTTTCTGACATTTACTCTCAGGGACTAGGGAGACTAGGAGACAAGGGAAAGGCAGGCAAAGAACTCAAAACCAAATCCTAGGACTCAAATCCCACACTTGTTCTTAGCTCCTGAAGAAGGTTTAACCTCTCAGCTAAGCCCCTGTGAAAGGCTTGGGTTCTAGGAGAAACCAGAAACAGAAAAACAAAGGGGAAGAAGTGGCAGGGCAGAAGCAAGGGTCTTGGTGACAGAAGGAGACACAGGGAAGACCTGGGAGCCAGTGGGAAGGGCTGGCAGAAGGGACCTCTTCTAGATCACTCCTGAATACATGAGGGAAGCACTGTGGCCTAAGGGTATCAGAGGGACTTTGGGGGGCCCTGAGCCAAGTGGTGGTCTTCAAGGAGGCATTAAGTGATAAGATGCTGGGTACATTTAAACTGAAAGTCTGTAATACCTGGAAAGGTTCCAGAACCACCTGGACAGAGGCTACAGGAGGAGCCCAGGCCCTGCCAGGCCTGGCTTCACAGCAGAGCAGGCAGCTTCATGCAGTGCTGCAACACAGCACATACTTGGCACTTTTTTCTGTTGTTTTGAGACACAAGCCTCATTATAACTGAAAATGGCTTCAAATTCACAGCAATCATCCTGCCTCAGCATCCCAAGTGTTAGGACTATAGGTGTGCACCACCACACATGGCCAAACTCGGCATTTACTACACTTTATTCTGATTGTAGGTGATAGGCAGAACTGCCTCTTACAAACTATGCTTAAGACATGACTCCCAAGAGCCTCGAAATTTTGAGTTTATTCATAAATAGGTTCATTGCCAAGGTAGTTAGAATGAAGTCAAACTGTATGACTAGTGTCCTTATGAGAGAAGAGAGGTACAAAGAGGGGAGTATGCCAGAGGACAGTGGAGGCAGAGGCTAGAATGATGCAGCTGTCAGCAACCACAAGGCGCTAAGAAAGAGGGAAGCAGTCTCCCCTGCAGGTTTTGGAGGGGCATGGCCCAGGTGATACCTTTCTTGGACTTGAAGCAATACATTTCTGCTGCCTTAATGGTCTTGAACTAGCCCAGTCTGACTTGGAATTCACTATATAGTCTCAGGGTTGCCTTGAACTTGGGGTGATCCTCCTACCTCTACCTCCCTAGTGCTGGGGTTAAAGGCGTGTGCCACCACACCCAGATACAATGGATCTTTTTTTAAACTCAAAGATAAAGTGTAATATCTCCTATAATCCCAAAAATCAGAAAAACTGGAGGATCAGAAATTCAAGGTCATCCTCAGCTACATAAGCTTGAGGCCAACTTGGACTACATGAGACTCAAAAAATAAAACAACAAAAAAGTGAGATGAACAAGCTAACATTTTGAAAAATGTGTACATGCTTGTGTCCATAAACATTAGCTGCACAATACACAACGCTAGGACACTGGTCGGCTCTTAGGGAATATGGACCTTGTCAGTTCCCTTCCAGATGAAATATCTGCTTGCTGATGGCCATGATGAAGCTGCACCAACTGAAAGCTCCCAGATGTCCTCTCATAGTCCAGCCAGGGAACCTGTCACTAAACACTGCTGAGCTAGCTGATGTAAACAGGAAAACTGAGTTAGGAATCTTTGTTGCCCAGTAGAATGGTCTGCCCTCTAGGTGAATAGCTTCCACATCAGTGGATTCCATCAACCTTGGATTGAAAATATTTGGGGAGGGGAGACTATATAGACTTTTTCCCTTGTCATTATTCTCTACCCAGTACTAGCATTTGCATCATTCTAGGTATTATACAACATAGGACTGGAGAAGAATCTGGGATCCTCTGGTAGTTCTGAAAGCAATCCCAAGGATACTTAGGAACAACTATCATTGTCCAACTGTTAAAATATTTATAGACTTGTGTGAGAGCTAGAGAAAATGCTTCTGTTATGATGTTGTAAGACAGAAACAGATGTGCAGTTACATTTACAGAACCACCACAGGCTGGGAGAGAACACTTAGGGAAAAGTCCACGAAGAGCACACCAACAAGTCAGGAGCACTTGCTGGGCAGTAAAACTGTGGGAGAATGCCTTCTTTCTCTCCCCACATGTTGAATGTTATCAGGAATGGCCATGCATTACTCAAATAATAAAGGCTGAGCAGAGTGACTTACTTCCTGCTCATGCCAGGCTCACCAATTAGAAATGGAGAGGCAGCCACTGTCACCAGGTAAGCCCATGGCAAGATGCTGAAAGAGCTCTCCACCAACAGTCAGCAGAAAGGGACTGATTCAATTTGCAGTCAGTGTCTAAGTGCTAAAAGGAACACTGCCTATAACTCACCAAAAGGACCTGTCCTACCACAAGGCCATCAGCTGAAGTGAAAGTGAGAGAGAGCCCCTCAATTGAGCATAATCTTAACTCAGAACACACCTCTGGAGCTATGCTGTGTAGCCTGGAGGTACCATACACTTATCCACCACTGGGACACTAGGGTCCTGGTGTGAGAAGGATGGACAGGTATAACTCAGGCACTGGACCACTTAAAAGCTCCTGGACAGCCAATTTGAGAGCTAGTAATACAAGTAAGAAAGAGAAGACAAAATGAGAAACAACTATGAATGATAATTTTTACAATAGGGTCTCACATTAAGTCAGGCTGACCTTGAACTCAAAATGTGGACAAGGATGGCCTTGAACCCCTTATCTTGCTGCCTCTAGATCACAAGTAAAACTAAAAAATAAGCTTTATTGACATTCCTCACCTATGAAATGTCTGAGTAAATTCAGAAACAGAGCTGATCTGTTCCTTTATTAACCACACTGCCATTACTAACCTCGTGTGAGTGAGAAACATGTAAACTCCTCACAAGAAAAAGCAAAGAGGCTGTGGTGATCCTTGGACTGTCTAGCTTTTGGGCAGATGCCAACTTCAATAATTTGGCCACCCAACATCACACTGCCATGTCCCACTTAAGTTCAAGCCCTTGGCAAGAATGAGAGAGCATCTTTTATATCTGACTCTAGGGTGGACATGTTGGTACAACTGTCACAACTGATCTGCATCCTGTGTTTCATTTTCTGCATTCAGAGATCGCCTCTCTAGAACACTTTAATACCAGTAACCTGCCTCTCAGTAACTCTCAGAGCCTGCCATGCATAATTGATCCAGCAAAACCAGGTGTCAAATGTATATCATTACCTACACATTCCTGACAACCTCAAAAGCTGATGGAAGGCCCTAAATGTTAGGTCCATTCCAACTGCCTAGCTACCCCTGTCCTTTTTTGACCCCAACCTCTTCTCAGCTGTTTTCCCTCTGCTTTGCCCCTTATAGCTACCCCTCTTCCCTTCCCACACTCTCACCAAGCCCTAGTTCTATCTAGAGTGCTTCTGAGAGATATATTGGCTGACTTTTTCTTTTGTAATTAGTATAATTCAGAGCTGGGATTGTGGCTCAATGGCAGAGTGCTTGCCTGGCACATACAAGACCCTGACTGAGTTCAATCCTAGCCCTGAAAATAAATAAACAAACAAACAAATAAGCAAGCCAGGGGCTCACACAAAAATCCTAGCACTTATTAGGTAGGAAGATGGCCATGAGTTCAAGGCCAACCTATAATACATCCTGAGTTCTAGGTGAGTCTGGGCTAGAGTGAGACCCTGACTCAAAAAAAAGGGGGGAATTTGGGGAGATGGCTCAGTAGTTAAAGGCACTTGCTTGTGAAACCTGAAGGCTCAGGTTCAATTCCTCAGCACCCATATAAACCCAGATGCACAAAGTGGTACCTGTAGTTCATTTACAGTAGCAAAAGGCCGCGGTGTACCAGCCATCTCCCTCCCTCCTCTCTGCTTGCAAATAAATTTTTAAAAAAATTTAATAGGGCTCGGGAGATAGCTCGGCAGTTAAAGGCACTTGCTTGCAAAGTCTGCTGGCCCAGGTTTAATTCCCCAGAACCCACATAAAGCCAGATGCACAAAGTGGCCTTTAATCCCAGCACTCAGGAGGCTGAGGTAGAAGGATCACTGAGAATTCAAGGTCAGCCTGGGACTACAGAATGAGTTCCAGGTCAACCTGAGCTACAGTGAGACCTTGCCTCAAAAAAAAAAAAAAAATATATATATATATATATGTGTGTGTGTGTGTGTGTGTGTGTGTGTGTGTGTGTGTGAAATACTATTTTCCAGTGTCTCCCCACATTCTTAGGTTTGTGAAAACACAGCCATTTTTCAAATATCTACTAATTAAGTGCAGTCTGGTCAGCAGGGCCTGGGCCCTGGTATAGCTGATTTACTCAAGTTTCCCTTGCTATGGAGAACCAGCTTATCCACTGTGCCCTGTGGAGACATCAGTGGACAAGAAGCCTGCAGATTCTCCAGAGTCCCTTCTGCTGGGCTTAAGAATGGCCATCTGCTGTACTGAGGAAGCCCAGTGGTCATGCCACCTTCCTATCCCAGGGGGACCTAGAATTCCTTTGCACTCCTGCTGGAGACACGAGAAAGCAGGCCTGGCCTGGCTGCAGATAGCAGTTTTGAGGCAGCTACAGGATGGTGCTTCCACAGCACAGTGTGTGGCATCTGGGTGGCTGTTCTCAGGCCCTACTCTCCTGCCTGCACAGGCATACACTGTGCCTCCATCTGGACCCAGAACCCCTGCCCAAAAACCAAGGCAAGAAACTGCTCAATTTGGAGTTCAAGGCCAAAGCTGTACCCATCACTAAGCAGTCTATGCCTCTGGCTCAGTTTTATTCTCTCACCCTTATTTTCCTTTTCTTCCACTTTTTCCTAGTATCTAGTTAATCCTGTAACACTGTACATACTTTGTAAGCCAATTCAAATCCTCTGTGAAGTAAGCAGAGCAAAGACATGAAATGGCCATAATCTCTAGTAATCACCTGGTGAGACTCTGCCAGGGTATGTAAGGGCCACCTCTGCACAGAGTGCTGAGACCTGGAGGATCCCCAATACTCCTCTGGGGCGTCCCTGGAGCTGTACCCCCACCAGATAGGAGGGGCTATCAAACCATGCTGAGAACATGGAAGCTAGTGAATCCTTTCTCCTCTGGTTGTTTTTTAAAGAACAGGAATCCTGTAAGTTAAAACTCTCACCACAGCAGTGGCTATGGCTACTGACATCACCAGACCAAGTGCCACTTCCTCAAGCCAGGCGGGTGGCTAGGGCAAGGCAGGGCCAACCAGACCTGAGAGAGCCCCAGCCTGTGTGCCTGTGAAGAAAGTGAGTTTGGGAGGTGAAGGAACCTGCACCAAAGGTGGCAGAGGGAGATAGTAGAATCCTTCCAACTAGCCAGGGCCAAAGCCTGAAGGAAAAGATTGCCACAGTCTGGTCTGGATGTAGCCAGTTTTGAAAAACATAAGTGGGTGGCAAGTGCCCCACAGAAGCAAACAGGTAGGCTGCTTATACTAAGTGGCAAACCAAGCTAGCTATCATCTCTGAGATTTGAAGCAAATCCCAACCCTCTGAGACTGAAAGGCTCTTCTGACCACACAGCTTAGGCCAACAGAACACCAGGACAGGCCAACAGGCACAAGGCTGGAAGCACTATCCAAGCCTCTGCTGTCCCCAATCTATCCTCCTTCCCAGGCCTCAGAGCTGTCCTCACCTCCTCTCCACCTGGGCCTTCAAGTCCTCCTGACTCTTCTCTAGGACAAACCTAAGGCCTAGTCACTTCTCAGACCCCTGCCATCATCAGGCTCCAGGACTCATCCTCTCCCACCAATCAAAGCGATGGCTTCTGGTGGGCCTCCTGCTGTGGCCCTAACCCACCCCTAGCCAGAGGGATTCTCCCAACCTTTCTCCAGTCCCTCCAGTGTTGAAAACCTGCCCCTGCTCTCCAGTTATCTGAGTAAAAAGCCTTCTCATGCAGACCTAGAAGGCCCCTTGCCAGACCACAGAGCAAAGCATGTGATCTGTGACAGGGCAAACACAATGAGAGAGTAAGTATTCAGAACTTTATAGCCACTTGACATGGTGACCACAGCCAACACTGACACCAAGTATCTGTCTGGGAACGATAGGAATTTAAGGAACATTCCCTATCAGAAGTTGAGAGGCCCCTGCAGACTCCACCTGGCCTCCTTCAACCCCAGCCTGAACCTTCCTAGTCCTCACATGCCCTCCAGCACACTCCCACCTGGGGCCTTGGCACTGCTGCCCTCTCCCGGGAAGCCCCTGCCATGCAGCCCGCTCCTCGCACTGTTTGTGCATTCCATACTGCAAACCATCCTCCCGATTTCCCACAAGCCTTCATTCCCAGAGCTGTTTTTTGTTTTGCTGTATTTCCAAAGCACTCCTCATGTAACTTGCTGTATAATTTACTTATGTTTTCCTTTCCATTACCAAGCAGTTGAAGGTGGAGGGAACGTGGAATGCAGGGGCTATCTGCCAAGGCAGAACTCAAGAGCCTTGTCTGGGGTTGGGCATGTGGCGCACACCTTTAATCCCAGCACTCAGAAGGTAGAGATAGGAGGATCAATGTGAGTTTGAGGCCACCCTGAGACTACATAATGAATTCCTAAGTGAGACCCTACCTCAAAAAAGCAAAATAAATAAATAAATAAAAAAGAGCCTTGCCCAGAGGTTAACACAGATGGGGGTAAGGGGTTGTAGGAGGGTAACCAAGGTATGCAGGGATGATCCTGCAAAGGAGCCTGCCAACTAAGGGCTTTGTGAACTCCAGGACCAAAGAGCATCATTTGTAAATATGGAGGGTAGATGAGAATAGGGAGGTTGAGGGCAAGAAAAGCAACCACAAGGCTAACACTGGGAGGTCATGAGATGAAGGGTAGAATTTGAAAGATTTCCAAGGTCAGATCTACAGATATTCCAGAGCAGTGAAAAGGAGGATGAAAGGCCTAGGTTGGTGAAAGAAAGCTATTCTCCAACACCAACATGTCACTGTTGATCAAGACAATAGTCAAAGACCCAAGACACATTCCTGCTGTGACTGCTGTGCTGCAAAGGAGGCTTCTTGCAGTGGCCTCCCTGAGGGGCCTGGGAGCTAAGTGTACCACTCACAAACACCTGAGTCACAGCCTAAGATACAGGAAGCAGAGTGGTAGGTCCTTGGCACTCTCTCTGTGAACCTGCCACAACAGCCTGGTAGGAGAAATGGGTGTGCAGCTTACTTCCAAACAAGCCCTGACCTTGGCATTACTTTACTGTGCATAGCTGGTCTTCCTTACATCTTAGAACATTAGTTTAGAAAAAGCCCCAATCCCATATAAACTGCTAGAAGACCGGGGGGGGGGGGGTGTAAAGGAAAATATTCCAGAGCTAAACATAGTGATCACACAAACATCCAAGTTAAACAAGCTGTAATATTAATGAGGCATGAGTGAACAGGAACTGTCTCCAAAGCTGAATAGAGGCTGGCCACCTTATCAGTGAAGCTGCACAAAGGCTTGCTGTCAGTGCCCCTGGGTGTGAGTAGAAGAGAGCTTTCTTCTCAAGCAGGGCCCCTACTGGTGACCAAAGGGAAGATTGACTGAGCATTTTCTCATAGGCCACAGTGAAAATCTCTTTCCAGTTTAACCTGCAACACTCTGACCAGGACACATTATTAATTAGGCAAAAGAGAAGCCCCATTTTTAGTTACCAGTTGAATTCAGTGTCTTCAAACACTGTGACCTAGAATTGACAGTACAGCTAACTCTCTGTTCACCATGGCAATTGGGTATTTTAGGAATGATAGGAGTTAATTGGCAAACAAAACCAAAGCATCCACTCCTGCAATAGGGATGAAGGCTTCCAGTGACCATCACTGAGGGTCTGCTATTGGCCCAGCTTTCTAAGGCTGAAAGCACACATTTTCATTTCCACAAGCCAAGCGCTGGGGTCCACCACCTCCAGTGTGGCCTGACAAGCAGCAAAATCCCCTTTCAGTTTGTTAGGACAAGGGACACAGGAAGGACAGGGGCAATCACCCATACGTATCGGATAAACAGCACTCCTGCTAAGCAAGTGGTGTGATCACAGGCAGGACCATGAGCTCCTGGGGAGAGAGACAGAAAGGAGTCCCAGGTGCTAGAGGCAAGATGGCAGGCCCAGCAGGAGACAGGAAGAGAGTTGGCTGTACTGACATGACAAGCCCCACCCCAGCAAACTGCCCAGCATTTCTAGGAAGGAGAAAAGCAAAGCGCTGTCCCACCTCGGGCTGCGAGGTCACAAGTGAGGCAAGGCTGGGCCCAGTCACCATTTGGGCGGGAGGCCAGCCCCAGGTGCGGCAGGCAGGGGTGGCGCTGGCTCAGTGGCTGCAGCTCCTCGCTCTGACCCAGCATGGCCCCTGTGCGGTGCTGGGGGCACAGCGAGGCCTCGGGTGCTGTCGGCAGGGACGGACACACACACAAAGAGAGACACACCATTAGAGGATGTGCAGCTACATGTAGGAGGTGTGTGCTTGGAAGCCATGAAGAGCCTGCTGACAACATTCTGACCCTAGATACTCAACTTAGGATCAAGGTAAAGAAAACCAGACAAGTTCAGAGCTGGGACAGGGTGCAGCCCAGGGTAAGCCAGGTAGGGTATGTGGCTGAAGGTCCCAGGCTTGGTGATAGGGAGGACCTGATCAAACAATCAAGGCTCCGGTGCTCCCAGGCTTGTCCCTGCACTTGAAAAGTTCTACCTACCACTGTTCATGGACCATGCTGGTTCAGCTCCTTGCTTTGTGTCCTCTGGCTTCTTGAAAATAATGACTAGGAAAAGAAAGCACATGTCCCACACCAACAGAGTAACAACAGAGGAAGCCAGGGAGTGCCAGAACTGACACAGTCTTAAAAGCCCTTCTGGGGAATGGCAGGAAAATCCTAGTGAAATAGACAATTCTTTTAAAGGGCCATCATTCATATATATATTTTTTATAATTTTATAATTTATTAGCAAACAGAAAGAGATAAAGAGATACAGACAGAGAGAATGGGCACAGCATTCCAGGGCCTCCAGCCACTGCAAATGAACTCCAGATACATGTGCCACTTTGTCCATCTGGCTTTTCGTGGGTTCTGGGGAATCAAACCCAGGTCATTAGGCTTTTCAGGCAAGTGCCTTAACTACTGAGAGCAACCTCTCCTGTCTGTCTGTCTGTCTGTCTAGTCTCTCTCTCTCTCTCTCTCTCTCTCTCTCTCTCTCTCTCTCTCTCGTGTTCTCTCTATATACTTATTTATTATTAGGGGAAAGGGGTGCAACTTAACACCCAAGGAGATTTCTAGAGACTTGAAGTTACATTGTTTACAAGTAGCCTCACAAAGGTCACAGTCATTGCTTAAGGAGATCAGTCCAAACTGAGAAAATGGTAATAACTAGAAACAGGATTAAAATAAATAAATAAATAACCAGCCGGGCGTGGTGGCGCACGCCTTTAATCCCAGCACTCGGGAGGCAGAGGTAGGAGGATCGCAGTGAGTTCAAGGCCACCCTGAGACTACATAGTGAATTCCAGGTCAGCCTGGGCTAGAGAGAGACCCTACCTCGAAAAACCAAAAAAAAAAAAAAAACCTAACCTGCTTCAAGATTGATAACTTAGAATTCCTAGAGGTAGGAACTGAATAAGATATAAAAATCTCCCCATTTGATATATTTTTCAAAATGCTGGTGGTAGCAGTACCAATCAATAAAAGTAGAAAATGCTGGCAAATGGTCTGGTGACAAACCCACTGACCAAGAAATCAATAAAAGCAGAAAATGCTGGCAAGTGGTCTGGTGACAAACCCACTGACCAAGAAAGTTTGAAGATTGGTAGGGCTTTATCTAACTATAACTTCATTTCAAAGTTGTCTGCTATGTTAGCCAGCACACACCTTTAACCCTAGCATGAGAGGTTAAGGCTGGAGGATGGCAAATTTACAGCCAGCCTGGCTACAGCAGACCCTCTCTCAATAAATACATAAATTCTGTAAGTGGAGGAGGAGGGAGCACTGTGACTGAGATCACTAAGAGCCAGGAGGCCACCTGGCTCAGAGACCAGCTTCTGTAGGGCCTGCACTCCACTTCTGTTCCCAGAAACCTCTGCTGAATGTAAGGCAAAGAGCCAAAATGACTTAGCAGACAAAATCAGAACATGCGCAAGCCCTGCAAAGCGCAACCACCAAGAACCCAAAGGAAACCCTAAATGTTCCCTTTGCAAGATTGGGAAGGACACCCTGCTGATGCTAGCCTGGAGAGCATTTTCTTTCCAGAGAGAGACATCCAATCTCCATGCTCTGGAATGCGGAAGTACAGTAAATACTGAACAATTCCACAGACCTGCAGCTGACAGTAGAAAGACACTGAATGCAAGATTAAGAACCATGATGATCTGGGTTGGGGAGATAGCTCAGCAGGTAAGAGAGCTTGCTGCGTGAGCATGAGGGCCTGAGTTTGATCCCCAGTACCCAGGTAAAAAAGCTGGTATGGCCAAAACACATCAGTAACCCCAGCCCTATAGGGCTGGGTCTTGCAGGTCAGCTAGTCTGATTAAAAAAAAAAAAAAAAAAAAAAAAAAACCACAAAGCAAAAAACCAGTAGCTCAGGATTCAGTGAATAAAACTCTCAAGGCAACAATGTGAAAGAATAGAGGATGCCTGCACACACCTTTAGTCCTAGCATTCCACTTACTTGTGCACACACCACATACACACGCCCCCACTCCGAGACCCCTCCCATACATACACATCAAAAAAAAGAATTGAGATGCTCAACAGCGAGCTTCCTCCTGGCTATCATATACACAGCTTTCTAGAATCTGGGCAATAGGACAACTCCTTTCCTGGCACACATTCCTGGACAAGGAAATTAATGAGGTTGACCTTAGAGCCCACCTGCCCCCAAGAATCCAGGAAACACAGGGGCAGCCCTGCCCAGATCCCCAGAATGAGACACACAGAACAGCCAAGAGAACAAAAACCCCTCTGTGACCAACTCAATCCTGTCCAACCAAACTGTCACCTGGGCTGCCAAAACCTGAGAACTAAGGACATAGTCAAGCCTGGTGGCACCTGCCACCCAGTGCTACCACCTGTGCACAAAGTGTCACTCCGGCAAGAGTCGGGTGCTTTGGTTACTCACAGCCATGATAGGAGGCGGGTGAGCCCCCCGCTTTGCCATACTCCTGCTCTGAGTAGCTGGTGGAGAGATTGGGCTGGCTAGAGCCACGGCCAAAGGTGATCTGGTTACTGCCCATGCCAGTAGCAACCTGGGCCATGCGCTCCTTGGTTTTGAGAGCCTGGGCCCTTTCAGCCTTCAGCCGCTCCTCATCCTTGAGGAGGGCCACCAGTTGCTTTGACTTCTCACGCACATTGATGCCCTGGTCTTTGCCATCACGATCAATGTATTGGAAGTCCTTCAGGGTCTGGATGGCAAAGATATTCTCACGGCACTGCTGGGCTACCCGCTCAGAGCCGGTCTTGATAAGGTAGTCCAGCAGCGTCAGCGCCTTGTACACGTGCCGCCAGTTCTTGCCATGGTCATTAAGCCGCTTCCACACCATGCTCATGATCTCCGAGAAGGCCACCACATTGTAGGTCAGGTCAGCAATCTCAGTCATCAGAGAGCTGGATGGGCCCCACGGGTCATTGGAGGTGGCTTCCCGGACTTTGATTTCAGCCTCTGAGTAATTGTTCACAATGTTCTTCATCTGCCGTCTAATAGATGAAGTTGCCATTTTTATTTTGTTACAAAAGTTAAGCTCTTCAGAGAGAAATGTTCCTGTCCTCCTAAGTCTGCACCGTAGGAAGGTTCAGTCTGTGTAAACCAGCTAAAGCAAGAGCCCTGGACAGTCATTTCCTCCTCCAGAGCTTCAGATCCCAGAAGCTGGAAGCCATGACCTGGAGAAAGAAGAAAAGGCAGACTCCTTTAACTAGAGCATCTGTGAAGGTGCAAGAGCCCAAATGCCTCTACAAAGAGCAGGTGCTGGCTGTGTCTGGTGGGCTGTGTGAGAGGACACACCCCAGCATCCCTGGATGCAAGTGAGTCCATCTTGCTTTCAAAACTAAGATCAGGCCAAGCATAGTGGCACACACCTTTAATCCTAGCACTCAGGAGGCAAAGGTAAGTGGCTCACCGTGAGTTCGAGATCACCTGAGACTGCATAGTGAATTCCTATTCCAGCCTGAGCTAGAGAAAGACCTTACCTCGAAAAACCAAAGAGATATGAGATGTCCTGATTGATCTTCTAGAAGATTAACAATCTCCATGAGCTTTTAAGAACTTCTATCATGTAGCTGGGCTAACACAGCCTTTACCCTTGCCAGGGTCTAAGCCCTCCTCTCGCAAAGGAGAAGCAAAGACCCAGAGCTACAGCCATTGCTTCCAAACATACCTATCTATCCCCTTTCTTCCTCCAAATGAGAGACAATGGGTTAGGAGCAAGTGTCACATCACCAGCATGAGATTCTGGTCAAGTGTGATGACCACAGTTGTCTCATTCATAACTAATACCTAGCAACTAACACTGTGCCCTGACACAGGATAAACACTGGAATTAATTTACAAATCAGAAACAGTGTCAGGCTGGAGAGATGGCTCAGTGGCTAAATGGGCTTGCTTGCAAAGCCTGATGGCCTGAGTATGATTTCCTGTTTCCCACGTAAAGCCAGATGTGCAAAGTGCCCCATGTATGTGGAGTTCATCCCTGCCCCCACCCAAGCCTCTCCCTTTACCTCTCAGGAAGGACGGAAGGAAGGAAAGAAAGGAAAGAAAGGAGAGAGAGAGAGAGAGAGAGAGAGAGAGAGAGAGAGAGAGAGAGAGAGAGAGAGAGAGAGAGAGAGAGAGAGAGAGAGAGAGAGAGAGAGAGAGAGAGAGAGAGAGAGAGAGAGAGAGAGAGAGAGAGAGAGAGAGAGAGAGAGAGAGAGAGAGAGAGAG